>JAAAKL020008850.1:0-15557 GCA_010016065.2 Carybdea cf. marsupialis auct. non (Linnaeus, 1758)
CTACTACTACTACTACTACTACTACTACTACTACTACTACTACTATTACTACTACTACTACTACTACTACTACTACTGCTGCTGCTGCTGCCACTATAGTTACTATATCAATGTTGATTTTGTAATGTTTATACGGAAAATTTACCCCAAGTTTGTTAAAAAGAACCTTTAGATATGGAGGACATCCATGTTTGAAGATTATACGCTTCGATATCACATAAAGATAAGGTTAATAAATGTAGGTAAAGTGCTATCAAATGAAATTTTAAAAAAAAGTGTAGAAGATAACGACAACGGTGACGATGACGTGGACTGCTATTACTATTACCACACATAATTCATTGCCTTATGGTTAAGATTGAAGCAATCTCCTCTTTGACCCAGAGCGTGCATGTCTGCATCCGTATATTGTTTAGAGCCGTGACCTCTTTTTATCGTAACACATTACTCTACGTAATACATGTCATTGAATGTAATGAAAAGCGAACATACCTTGTGATCTTTCGTTTGTAATATGTGCACGGGAACCGATTTCATCCAATTGCTTGAATAAATATCTAATCTTCTGTCTTTGAATAAATGGTCAACGCTCTGGAGATGCGAGTTTCACATTCCTAAAATCTAAGATTCTTGAGGAAGTACAGAAACCATTGTTAATAGGACCGTCGAAATTTCTAGTTCATCAAGAAATGATAACTATTTGGTTCGTCCTCGCTCGTTAAGGGACGAATCTATTGATGCCTTTTACTTTCAATTCAACTTTGGAATGTAAACGTAAGGTTCATGCTGGTAGAAATGAATATGCTTCTTGAACGTTGCTATTACTGGTGCATTATGTTTGTGAACAACGGAGTTCATTATGGTGTCTGCGGGTAATCGAATTATCCGAACAGAGTACGTACACTAAAATGATGTTTTCCGCTGGGGAAAACAGACCGTGTTATTCTTACAGACCAATGTTGGAACCAGGATTAAAATTTGAGTACGATCAAGTTATGAAAATTACAACGTCGGTTACTACCTTGTACCTATGGATCTTCAATGAACGGTGCCTATCGTCTCCTTTGTAGTAAAGGAGAAGCAAATGCAAACATTAGTACCTATTTGGATATTACAAGCTCATGGCAATTTCAAGCGCATGGCATTGTTAATACGTATTTTTGCATCGGTAATGCACTAGGACAAGTCAAAGAGGGAAGTAACAATAATAGATGTTTCACACATGTCTTTCTCACTTGTTTTACAAACTCTAAAATTACAAAATAAAAAAATTATTCAATCGACTATTAAATAAAATGTGAAGCAGTAATCATTGAATAGCCCTGGATTAATGGAAAAAGATATTTGAAGACTTAAAGTCTGTCAGACAATAACTTTTAATCTGAGATCTCAGAGCAATATATTTTATCATAGCTTGGAGCACGTGTGGTTTCATTGTTTTAAGTATGAAATTCAGTTCATGTAAAACACGACAATCAACAAAGAATTACATCTATCGTGATAAGCTAAATTTGGTATCATGTTGGTGGCCTAAAAAGTACGAAGGTCGAACACAAAATTGCTAGCTAAGGACTTTACATTTTATTATCCCGATTAAAAGCTTTGAAATGTAGAACATATACTAGGGGCCAGGGCGGATGTATGCATTTCTCCTATTAAAATTGCGTAGACTTTGTCCTCTGAAAACAGGGAAAATTCTGCCTTAAGACCGCCCTGCACTACGACAATTTTACCTAAAATTAGAATACTTGTTTTTGTTTGATGACATGCCCAATAATAAAGAGAAGAAAATTAAAAAAAAGTTAATTAAATTGGCAAATAAACGTAACTGCGTGTGAGAAACAATGATGTAATATCAAGATATTGGTTATCTAAGGAGCTAATGAAGCTCTGATTTGAAAAAAATGCGATTAGTACAACAAGTAAGGCGGTGCAAGGCATTAGGTCCCAATCTCTCCTACTCTACCTGCACATTTTTTCTCTCAAGGCATGCAATAAGACAGTTTTGCCTATAAGTTACATGTATTAATAATTGCTACAGTGGTGTAACCATAAGAAATAATATCGGAGGGGTTTGGCTACGCCAAAAGCGGTTAAGTACACGTATTTTCACACGGGAAAATGAACAGCAAAACTGAAGCAACAATGAAAGTCAAATTCATCGGAAGAGCCTGGACTCCCTGTCCCCCCTGCCTTCCAGTAGGTGTGCCTATATGCTATTTGTAGTCATTCAATAAAAAAGAAACTAGCCTGAGCCACTATTTGAACCAAAGCTACTCTGAAAGCGTGGTTAGCAGAGTAATTGGGACGTTGAACCCATGATCCAATGGGGGTACGTTCAAATGCCCATTGGGTCATATTGAACTCATGATCTGCTGGGAATTTGAGTCCTGTTGCCCCTCCAAACGGCTACCGAGGCGTGCCCTTGTAAAAACCTTTTCATCCCACAACATCTTCTGAATACTAGATACCTTTTAGGTGTAGCCCAGTTATGGCAGAAAAAATTATTACAAAAAATAATTAAGTTAGGTTTGAAATTTATGCAAAGATTAACAACCAGGATACAAAGACACAGTAAAATATAAAGAATTTTTTATTTTGCGAAAAGATAACCGTCTTCGTTATCAGTTTCGAGAACTTCACAACCGTCTGTAAAGTCTCTTACAAATTATATATGTTCTCTCCAAGCATTCTTTTCACGACTTTACTTACTTTAATGCACAGGGTCATCTCTTAATTGCTAATGTCGCCATTGTGCTGAGCAGATATTGACAATCGAGCATAAAAGAAGAAATAGCATAATCGGGTCAAAATCAGCAAGGGGAAGCTTAAGGGTTTCATTTAAAAGGTGTTAATTCTTCATCGACTAAAAGAAATTTGCTAAGACGATAAGTGGGGTTCCATCCATGTTTCGTCAGAATGAATAAGCTATAAAGGTTGCGTGGCTGCGAGGTGGAAGAAGAATATCTTGTTAGACAACGTTTGTGAGGGGAGCTAAAGATGTTGATGATCAAGAAAGAAAACGTTATCACTTTGTATATACAGTTTAATAATAGAAATGCAATGTCAAATCACTGCACACCACGCATGGCATTTCTATACATAAAAGGGTAGTTTAGTGTACTTGTTTATGGAGCTGTTTTTCAAGAACATTTTATCAAGGCCTCCATTAATCTATCTATTATCTCCTCTAAAAAACATGGAAATACTCAGACAACGTTGCGTTGAAACTCCTTGTCAGGTGTAAGTCGTTTTGCATGGTGTTACCATAAGTTCATAATGTCTTCGGTTTGCAACCTTGGGATCACCATTTAGTGTATTAAGAGTTTTTTAATCGACTTAAGAGACGCTGTGTTGAGTACGTTTTATTGCTTCAAATAGTGAGATTAACTTGAAGGTGAGAGCAATCCTGGCGTTTCCTGGACCTCTCTGATGGTCTATTGATGTTGGTAGGGCAAGGTGGTATCTCCATTTCATAAATTCAGTTAGTTACACTGACAGTTTGTTCAACGGCTCCTACGCGGTTCAGTTTGTGTACCTTCCATATGAGTCTTTTCATGACCATGCTCATGGAGCCTGATATCTGACTCAAGGTAGTTCTGTGGTTTCAGTATACTTATAAATAAACCATCATCACTAAAAGTTTGTCGCAACCTTTATAGAAAGGAACTTGATTACGGTCATAGATATGTAAATAGCCTTGCATTTATAGGTCTTGAAATTGTATCGCGCAGGTTCCTGTTATTATATATTATTTATTATGTACTCCAACCTTTACCCAATGGGGAACAGAGTGTTGTCACCAGAACGGAAAGTTTAAAGAAGTTGAGAGTAGTAGTAGCGGAGCAGTAGAGAAAGCGCAAACTCATCCACGAATCACTTCAGTTGTCATAATTCTTAGCATTTAATACATATACAAGACTACTACAAATAACAGTGAATAAGCTAACAATAAAGGAGAAAAACCACAATGGATATGACTATTCTTAAACGCTTTCCAATCTCAAGTCTCAGTCAGACTCTAAAATCGTATATGTCGCAAGGAGAGGTCTGGTAACCACCGAAAAGTAATGTACACGTTGACATAACACACAATGTAGTTACTCGTAGTCGTATACTAATGATTTTAAAGAAAACTTGAACGCTTGAAACCTAATTACGGTTCATAGATACAACTTTGTGTTTTCATAGAGTTTGTGCATGGATAAAACGCTTCTCTCTACTGTATTTCTATTGAAGGCTTGCCTGTGTTTTGGTGTTGCCTTTTCTTTCAGAAGAAGGAAGGGAATCACGATTGTTGATTTATTGTATGCAGTTTAGATAGTGCCACTAGTGGAGTTACTAGTTGGAAATACAAAACAGGTGACAATGAAAAGGAAAGCTGTAATTAAGAGTAAATTAACCTTCTTCTCTGAATGTTGGTGTGTTTGAATCATTTGAAAAAATTTTGAATGCATATTTTTGTTGCCTTTTTTGTTGTTGTATTTGTTGCTTAGTTAATTATTTGTTTGTTTCAGCATTTGTTATTATGATTATAGCTGTGTTTAATTTTGTATCAGATTACGAGTAAATATGCAAACTCAACATGCGCACTTCTCTTTTGTAAACGTCGAAGGGTGACATAAAAGAGAGTTTCTTTCTAAAACCCAACGAGAAACAATGCACTTTTGAAGGTCGAAAATAGCGCATGGGTATGTACAGTTAGCAGTATCTCTAAACTTGTAAGCAGGGTCGCCAATATTTTGGATCAATGGTTTTTGTTTAAGGGGGAGGGTGTACAGTCAGAGTGAAGAGTTGCTGCCTTTCTGATTATTTGTCTGGTATTTTGTACTTATTTTTTTACCATCTTATGAGGATGATTCCTCAGTCGTATTGTATACACATACACACATTGGTATCCTGGAATTCCTGTTAAACAGTACAAATTCGAAACTCAAGAAGAATAAAAGAAATATAAAAGCGATTAAAAAAGGAGTGGGAGTACAATAAAAGTAACAGAAAATCTGAGTATAAAAGCAATAAAATGCTGATTGAATAGATGGGAAAACATTCTATATATGCAAGATGATCATATCGTGTTTGAAGCGACAATGCAACTCATGGTTTATTTGTTTAAGCTATCATATCAGGGCTGATAGAAAGAGACCTGCTTTCCATATAGCGTTCATTGATCAATAGCATATTTTTTTCGGACCTTATTGTCTCCTGACTTCAAGTAAGCAATAAATAGGGGGCAGTTTTGTGTAACTGTGCATTATGGATAAGTTATCAATCTTCAAGAAAGGACGTAGACGTTGTGAACGTTATGTTAAGGGTCGCAAGTTTCTCAATTAAAGTTATTCTTCACTACTTCAATTACTCCCCTAACTGGTGTTTGAAAATTAGAAACTTGTTCTCTTCTTTGATCTTTTTCAAAATGATTTTCCTTACTGTTGGGTGTTCGTGTACATTGAGTACTCGGACGTACATAGATAAATGTTAAGTTGGACACACATATAAAAATAATGACAAATGTTTGTGCGTGCGGGTGCTTGCTTTGCAAGTTTTGGTTTGTATTCAAGCCTCTTATTGAGGCAGGGTTACCTAGTGAGAGGACTGGCTCATAATCCATGGGCTGCGGTATCCGGAAGGCAAGCTTTAGTCCAAATGTCTCTAAAAGTAAAGGCTTCAATTTTATATCCCAAAGGATCGAAAGATATCTTCATTAGAATCGTTCACAATGCACCCAAGGTGCGGCCCTACACCAAAAAGGAAGTACTTCCCGTCATGAAAAGGCGGAACCTCATTTACGAATTTAAATGCCGCTGGGAAAACAGAAAAATCTTCCTAAAACGTGACGAATTAAAAAAAAGGCTGCAAAACTGAAAAACAGATGCTCATCAAAAAGAAATATTGCCAAATATACTCAAGTTAGAAGGGAATTTGAACAATTATGTGGCGATGAGCAGCAAAGTATTTGCAAAAGTAAATTGATGATATCAATGCTGCAGCAGACACCGGATAATCTGCACTTGCTTGGAAAGTAGTAACCAATACTAGTGGCAGAAAGAAGCCATCCCAGGCCAAAGTTAAAGCTTTAGAACAAGATGAGCAGCTTGCGAAATGGAAGCAACATTTTGAGCGACTGTTGGATACTGTCCCTGCAATAATTGATCAACCTATACAGCAGATAGTAAAGAACGAGCTGCCCATGAAAAAGGTACCTTTCACTAGATCGACCCAGGGACAGGTTTGCACCGTTCGAAGATTACTGGAGGGTGCCAGAGCAAAAAATTTACAAGCCTTTATCATTTATGTTGATTTCCCCAAAGCTTTCGACTCTGTCCACAGACGTCAATTGGCAGAGATACTCGAAGCATATGGTATACCAAAAGAAACAGAAGAGGAGATCATGATGCTGTATGGCAACACTGAGTCCATGGTACGATCACCTGGTGGTGATATAAACTTCTTCAGAATCTAAGCATGTGTACTACAGGGTGATACTCTTGCCCCTCTACTTTTCATAATTGCTTTGGTTTACGTCTTGCGAACATCAATTGATCAGAACTATGAATTAGGCTTCACTGTAAATAGAGGCAGAGGAAGACGATACCCAGCTGAAATAGTGACACTTTTTTTAATGATCTGGCACTTTTTACGGACATTTCTTCTGATACTGAGAAACTGTTACGTGTATTCGAGCAATCTGCAGCAACGATAGGCTTGCACATCAACGCAAAAGAAGACAGAAGTCATGAATTTAAACAATTTAGAAGTTGTCAAGGCATTAAACGGTAGACCACTCAAGAATGTAGACAGGTTCACAAATCTTGGAAGTGAAATTTCATCCACATAGCTGGATATAAATGTACGCATAGCCAAAGCATGGTCTGCACTTGACGACCTTCGAACCATATGGAAGCCTACCCTACCTGACAGATTAAAGCGCAAAATCTTAAGAACTGTTGTTGAATCAATCCTATTGTATGGCTCCTCAACTTGGAAATTGACCAAGAAGCTTTAAGAAGGTGCTTGACGGGACCTATGCAAGAATGCTTAGGGCGGTGCTTGAGAACAACACCCAACTAGAGAAGAGCTCTAAGGAAACATACCACCTGTGCCGACATTAGAGAAAGTGAGACGTGATAGTAGAGAAGCCTTGAGAGATAGTGTGGAATGGCCCCAGCGAATCCGCCTGATCCGGTAAGGTAATACCTCTGTGACCTAAGGTACATTGGACGTACGTTCCTAGTCTTGGAATAGAAAGTTCAGCCACATGTACCAATAATCCTGTTTAAGAGTCACTCTCAGCCACCAAGATGCTGAAGAAAAATTCAAGAACTATAGATACTCACTCTGTTAATGGGCAACACTTGTCGTATAATACTGAATGTGCCAGTAAGTATTCATTAGACATGTTTACCATATCACATTAAGCCAGGGCAGATTTTCATTTACGTGTTTTGGAGGCAGTATGTTTTAACAGACTTGACCCGGAACTTTGCCACCAGATACAATTTGTGATAGATGTAAGTTTGTTTTAAGTGTTTTCTTCTACGTCTGCTTGTAAGAACCAATCGTAACATTTCGCGTTATTATTTCGATCCTGTCTGTTGTATTTATGATTAAAGATTCTGATGAGCATTGTGCGAAGAAAAGCTTTTCAAAGTTACGACATGACTTGGCCTTTTCAAAGCAATTATAGGATTCGGTACCATAAACAATTTTTTTAACAACCACTTTATACACATGGGCATAAAAGGATACAAAGACATGACAAATCAATTATAAAGAATTTAAATGGTACAAGATCATTCCTTGCATATATTTTTGCGTGTTCTTAACAAAGATATCGTAGGAAAGTAGGACAAGGAGAAAAAATAATTGTGCTATCAGCAATGCCGATAAACCTTGACATTGACATCATTTGAGAGCTGCAGGAATCAACTTCATCGTGAGACCAAGACAGTCAATCTTACCTTACTTTTCCCTATCTCAATTCCTAAAAGGAGGCTAAGAAGGACCACTGTTCAACGGCAACGTTTGCAGCCACCAAAAGTTTGTTTTAAACAGTAAATGCGATCAAAAGAAAAGGGCATTCAAGGATTGACCCGATGAAATCCATACTTCCATACGTGCCACGACTGCCGAAATAATTATCAGGGAAGGCACAAGTTTGGTCAGGGGTCGGTTGTTTGGCATCAATAAACCTCTATTGAGCAACGCTTGGAGAAGAGGAAGGTTTCTCATTGTAATCGACAAAAAAAAGATAGATCTCTCTATTTTTGAGACAAGCTAGCATCTTTTAAACAAAGTAAACAAGATTGAAGAGTTTGTTACTTCAAACGATAAAAAATAGCACTTCTTGGCACAGAGAAGTTGATCCCATGATCTAATATCTTTCTCGTGTACCACCATCGCCCTTGCCATAAATCCAAATTTCTATAAGACGTACTTGGAGATGCAAGTTAACTGACTATCTCTTTCAAAGGCAATGGATTTTCATAACATATCCTAAACCTACTAAATCAAATGGCCTGTACTGTATAATACTAGCAGATCGTGTTAGAACTAGAATCTATATAAGACAAGATCATCTTTATTCTCCATATCTTCTTACATAACTTATTAATTCAACTCTAAATTCTGAAAGTCTATAACTCATGTTCTCTGTTAAACTCTGAGACTCTGATACTCGGGTCAGAAGTGATCATCTTAAGAATAGTTGGGGCATCACATCCGATACTCAACTCCTTCCCAGACTACTTCCATAACATGGTCAGAGGAAATTAGAAGAAAAAATACGTTTCTCTTCATTAGCCTCTGATCATGCTGTAGCATAAACGTATTCACTCCGTCTCGAGATACTCAACCGGATTGAACAAGCCTGCGTTACATTATTGTCAGCGGATAGAAGGGGACACAGAAGGGTTTCTACTCTCAAAACAAAGGCAGTGCTTACCAGGGACAAAGCAGAGAATATCTTATGTTGGAAATCACTAAGGGCAAGATTGTATATTAGGACAGAGGTTGCTATATTTGCAAAACGTTACCAAAAAAGATAACCAGCTTGTAATATTCTGTAATCTTTCAAAATTCCTCGAAAGGTCTAACAGGATCAGTCGGCTCTCCAGCTTTACCGCTACTACTGAATCATAGTTAGTAAACTAGCTGAGCAAAACAACAACGAGTTCATTGCTAGCTTTCACGTAATTCTTGTGGTTGGTGCAGAATGTGAATTTTCTTACAAAGAGTCTTTGAGCAGAGATGATTTGAAATGACAAAATTGAAAGGATGCCAGAGGAATAGAAAAGTATACCACCAACAAAGCTCGAACTCGTTATTTACACATTCGAAGCGTGTGCTCTACCTACTGGTTCGAATCCCGTTAATGACATACTTCCTTATTTCTCTAGTATCTTTTCAAAGTGTTACTACATCCAGCTCAAACTCACTCAACATCACGCTAGAATCATCGACCTTAAGGTGATCAGACAACCTCTGCGATTTGTTATCAAGCGGATAATTTCACTGAGAACTTGGAACAGGAACAGGAGAGGAAACGTTGTAGCTGCTTTACATGATAAAAACAGTGCCACCATGGTGATCTTTGATATCCAGACAGGGTAATAAGCCGATTCGTGAAGGCGATTTTTTACAGTTTTTCTTGTCTGTAGATCGACGTTTTTCTCTTGTAGCTGGGGCCTTGATAAGTTCTGGTTGTTCACAAAGACAAATCAGTCAGAGAAAAACGAAGCGCGTAGGTAACTGAAACATTGTTCCATGCCATTCTTTACTGCTTTCATATGCAAGATAAATTTCATATTTTTTGGTGGTATACTCGATTTCGAGCGTAGCCTATTGTCCAGCCAAAGTGAGCAATGTCCTGGGGAGAGAGCAAATTTACAGTGGTGGTCCCCCGCTGCTTCCCCCAATCGATGGTCTTTATATCAGGCTAGGCGGAATTCGAGCACACATCCTCTGGCACGTGAGTCCGACTCCTTAACCACTAGACCAAGGTAGCGTATGAGACATCAGAAATGTCCATGTTAATCATAGGAAAAGAAAGTAACAAACCTCACGATTTCGCATGTACTAGTGAAATACATCAAGTTGCTACCAGCGACCTCCACTGAGGCTACGGTCATGATGATAATAATGATGATTGTCAGGACCTGATGGAAGGGCCCTGAAACAAAATATAATACTTTATAGATTTTCTATAATTTTTTTAAAGTATTCACCCTGATTAAGGCCGAAGCCACGTCTAGGAACATACTTTCCCTTTCCGGATGACAATCTATCCATGTTTACTTTTATGCTCACTTTTCATGCTATTTAATGCTTGCTATTCTTGCTATTCATGCATGTAGTCCCCCCTCTGCCCTATCTCTCGAAACATAGTTTCCCACTTCACTATAGCAGGTGACAGAACACAGTACCTCCGGGATCGTGGCAGGCAAGCTCAGGGTCGGCTCGAACTCACAATCCTCGGAGTGTGAGTCTGACACTCTACCACTATGCCACTACTGTGTTGACTGTATCTGTGTGCAGGATAGACGCCTAGCCATAAACTCCCATTAGCTCAATCTAAACTTGTTTACTGTAAACAGAAGATATTTACCCCGCGTTAAACATGCACCCCTCCACTATGTCCCCAGTGATGGTTTAATCGGGTTTAGCAAGATATAGGTTTTCAGGGCCAAAAAGAACAAAATTCTCTTACAACTCCGTTTTTTCTGATGGAATATTATACCTTTGACTGCTTTTTCTGCCCTCATAAGTATCCAGCATCCATTTAGCGGCATCTTAAATCACAAATTTTGTTCGATTTCCTATGTCTTACATCAGAAATCCTCAACTTAAGTTGATTTATCTGATTACGTCAACGATTCTTGCCTCATCATTACAGCCTGGTATTTGCCCAGCACCGGTAAAATCAACATTTCTCTCATCTTTTGCAGGCCCGTTGAAGGTGTTCATTAGTGGGGGTGACAGGGCCGATACTTCGCAGATTGATAGGGAAAGTGACTAATTTTGATCCGTATGTCAGAAAGGTTATCGCATTGTTTCATTTTATCATTACTGACATTTTCAAATCGCCGTGAATGTTGACAAAGCAATGGGATACTCCTACCAAAATTGGTTTGCTTTAAGTGACGACTCTTTGCGGATATTTATGGTAAGTTGTAACCCGTTTTTATTTTCAAAACACGATCATTGGCGTTACTACGACTCTTCCCTTCCTTTTCAAATTTCTCTCACAGTCTGATCGGTTAACAGAGACTTAGAAGTAGGAGTTTCTCACAAAGTGGGCAACGGAATGGTGCCAAACAGCGGAAAGAGGTTTGACTAGAACCTGATGTGCACGATTTTCTTAACTATTCAAAATCTCGAATTAGTTTACTGTATACTTGTTGTAATCCGAAAGAAATCAATAAACAAAACCTCATATGTTCTGAACTGTAAGATATTCAACCAAACTATAAACGCAGTATAAACGCCATAACGTAAAATCAACATACAAGAGAGTGCGTAGAAGGGAAATCCCCTACAACCTGAATGCAATCTAATTTACATAAATCAATTGTCTAAGTGGAGACTCTTGGCAAATCAGTCTTTCAACACTCCCACTTGATTTGATAAGATTTACGAAAATGTCTTAAGTCCCATCTCATTACGACATTTTACAAGTTTCTGCTTATTAACTGATTTCGTTAATACATCAGCTGTCATGTTCTCGGTATTACAGTATTCAAGCTTGATATCCCCGCGTCTAATTACATCACGAATGTAATGGTAACGGATATCAATGTGTTTAACTCTAGTGTTATTAACAGGATTTTTGGCAATGGCTATTGCTCCTTGATTATCTTCGAAAATCGAAAATGGAATTTCAACTTTAACTCCAAGATTCTGTAAAAATAACTTCAGCCATACCGCTTCTTGGGTAGCAGAGCTCAAGGCGACATATTCAGACTCTGCCGTAGATAATGCAACAATCGGTTGTTTCTTACTATGCCAACTGATAGCTCCTCCTCCATAAATAAAGACATTACCACTAGTCGATTTACGATCATCTAGGTTACCAGCCCAATCGGAATCGGAGAATGCAACTGGAAATTGTTGATCCTCTTTCTTCTCATAAGATAAAACATAGTTTGCTGTTCCTTTCAAATATCGAAGAATACGTTTAGCAGCAGTAAGATGGCTTTGGTTAGGAGAACTACAGTATTGAGATACTGCTCCCACTGCATAGGAGATATCTGGTCGTGTAGCCACTGCAGCATATAACAGGCTACCAACTAACGATTGATACATCGATTTCTCAACAGGTTGGCTAAAGCCATCATCTTTACACAACTTAACACTACAATCTGTAGGTGTAGAAACTATTTTTGCTTCCTTCATTTTAAATCTTTCCAACAAATTATTGATATATTGGTTTTGATGAATGTAAATTGCGTTTTTAGCAGTGTCTTGTTCAATTGACATTCCAAGACAATAGTGCAATTTACCCATATCTTTCATCTTAAACTTTTGATTTAAAAATGTTTTCAGTTTGTCCAGTTCCTGTTGTGTTTCAGCAATAATAATCAGATCATCGACATAAACTGCTACAATAATAAACGGATCTAATTTAACATATACACAAGGATCTGCATCTGTCCGAGTAAATCCAATCGATTTCATGAATCCATCAAATACTTGATTCCAACAACGTGGTGCTTGTTTTAAACCATACAAGGATCTTTTAAGTTTGCAAACCTTCGATTCTTCACCTGGTATAACATATCCATCAGGTTGCTCCATATAAATCTCTTGTTCTAGAAGTCCATTCAAAAAGGCTGTGACAACATCCATTTGATGAATCAAAAGATCATTTTGAATTGCAAAAGCTAACAATGTTCGAATTGACGTAAACTTGACAACTGGAGCAAAGGTCTCTTCATAGTCCAGTCCATGTACTTGCTCAAATCCTTTTGCTACCAAGCGCCCTTTGAACCTATCTACAGTTCCATCACCATGGTGTTTGATTTTAAATACCCACTTATTCGAAAGAATATTTCTATCCTTGGGTCGCTCAACTAAATCCCATGTGTCATTTTCAATAAGAGACTGATACTCCTCGTCAGCTGCAGCTTTCCATTCCTTAGCATTTGTTCCTTCAAGAGCTTCCTTAAGTGTTTGAGGTTCTTGTATCTCATGAGTCCCAATGAGTGCAAAATGACATTGAGGCATTTCTTCTAGGTTTTCAGCCCTACTCTTGAACTTGTCAGTCTCTGTCATTCCATAACCAAACTCTTGCTCAAGTGTTAATGGCATTTTACCTTCTGTCACTTTACTTGAGGGATTCCTTCTTTCCAGCAACTCACCTCTTACCTCAATCTCATTGTGCTGTACTGAAGCCTCTGCATCTCTTGAAGATTTCTCAGTGGGTTTGTCAGAATCACACATGCTCCCACTCACTTCTTTGTCTCTGCTCTCTTTCTCATCTGGAAAGCTTCCTGTCACGTCTCTTGTATATGTCTTATTTCTAAGAATTTCTCTTTCATCAAAGCACACATCCCTTGTGACCAAAATTAGTCTTCCATCAAACAGCCTGAATCCCTTTGAATGAAAAGAATAGCCAACTAATTTGTACTTCTCAGCCTTTGAGTCTATCTTTCTTCTCTCATGATCTGGTATACATGCATACGCACTGCAACCGAATACCTTCATGTGACTAAGCTCTGGTGGACTTCCATACCATCGCTCATATGGGCTTATTCCACCTTCAGCTGCTCTCGTCTGTACTCTGTGTTCTGCTGTGTTCAGTGCTTCTGCTCAAAAGCATTTAGAAAGCTTTGCCTATGACAGCATTGACCTTGCCATCTCAACTAAGGCGGGGTTTAGTCGCTCAGAGACTCAGTTTTGCAGTGGTTAGAATGGTGCTGTTCTCTGGTGCTTTATACCTTTCTTCTTAAGAAACTTAGTTAACTCTCATCCTACGTTTTCTCCACCATTGTCTGCTCTCAAGGCTTAATACTTCTTTCTATTTCATTGGTCACTTCTGCTCCAAACTGTTTAAATTTCTCCAGTACAACACTTTTCTCTTTCATAAAGTAAACTCTGGAACATCTGGAGTAATCATCTGTGAAACTAACAAACTGACGAGCTCCACCTACTGTCTCTGTATGCATGGGTCCACATACATCAATGTAAACAAGTTCAAGCTTGCCCTTTGTTCTGCTTTCAACAGATTTTGGAAATGGCCTCCTTGACATTTTTCCTTCCACACATGGTTCACAAAATGGTTGTTCCTCTTGCTCTTCCATTGTTCAGTGCATCACGTATCCTGTCATAGCTTATGTGACCAAGCCTCTGACGCCACAATTCAAGGCTCCCAATCCGAGCTATTACTCTCAGCTATTGCACAGCTGCTCTTTACATCACACCTATTCCCTTTCTTCTGACACTGAAGGTTATACAGCCTTCCTTGCAGCTTGCCAATTGCATGCAATACACCAGATTTTGAACAAATTCTGGCCTCACCGTTTTCAAAAGGTACTTTATTGCCTTTAGAATCGACAGCATTAACCGAAAACAAATTAATAGGTCATTTGGGTACCTAAAGTCTCTCCCCTAAGTTGCAATTTATTACTGTATCCCCTACCATTACGATAATACTTACTGTACTTATTCCATGCGCATGAAGTACATGTAAATCACCAAGTCTTATCTCTTCTGGTGCCTTAAATTCTCTGTAGCTTTCAAACAGACTCTTATCCCATGACATGTCTCTTTTCTCCCCGGAAACTATGACCCAGAATCGTGCTGGTTTTGTGTTTTCCGAAGTTTTTTCTGAAGTCAATGCCGCAAAGACCCCATCAAGATAGTCCCCTTCTTCACAAGTTTCTACATTGCACGACTGTAATTCTTCCGGTACGTATTCCTCGCTGCTTCTGTTGCAGAGGTTGTTCAATTCCATTGATTAAGCCCCAAAGATCCTTGGCCCGAGGAAAATTTCTTAATATAAACGACCAATTCCCCCAATAGGAGTCTACTAGAGGCTCCAGACTCCACTTATCCTCAAACTTGCTGCCTATGAAATAGATCATGAATAGTCCATGCATTAGCAGTTGTTGTCAAGTTTTCTTCTTTTCGAGTATAACTAGGCACGTAGGGCAAGCTGATAATTTTGGGTATTGAATATCTGTCTATACTCAAATCCAGTACATCTTGATTAACCTATCAGCATTAAGTAAGCATATCCTGGACCACTTCATGGTCTTCAGGATCAATAGCAAAACTATTTTTATTAAGCACGTTCGTCACAAACTATACTATAGTTATATATATATATATGTCAGGTCAGGTCAGCATCCTGCTACTGGTACCATGTAAATCAGTACTACCTGTTTCATGGTCGGATGGTCGGCGACTAAACAGGCTCCCCCACCCAGCTTGCTGGGTGAGGAGGGTGTGTGTGTGACACACTGCAGGACTAAAAACAAGACCTGTCAAAGGGCGGAAGAGCTCCATTGCGAGCCAACGGCCATCCATCCCATGATATGGGTTAAATATCCGTGGTG
>JAAAKL020008851.1:4226-15557 GCA_010016065.2 Carybdea cf. marsupialis auct. non (Linnaeus, 1758)
TCATTTTCTTTTTTTTTTGTTTTTTTTTTTTTTTTTTTTTTGTTTTTTTTTTTTTTTTTTTTTTTTTGTGGGGGGGGGGGGGGGGGGGGGAAAGGAATGCATTGCTAGTAACCATGAACTATACTATAAGCTTTATACCATCAACAGTCTGATTTGGTTTCCTTCAACGGTTTTCTCTTGACGGACTTTCACATCGAAGTTGCCAATCGCAAGTGGCATATCAGTTACTGGTTAATTTAGATAGAATGCAACGTAACAGTAGTACATAATATTGTTATTGCAGCTTCTTATATCAACGACCGTTAGCTACTGCCCACTATCTAATAGCAAAGCATAAATGCTTTGTAAACCTTCAAACTCTTGTAGGCATGGATATGTCCGTCCACTTTCGTCCAAATTTTACTTCCCATTGCATCACTAACGACAGACATTATCTTAAGCGTAGTATGCTATAAAGGCACTTAGGCCAGGGAATGTCATTGCCATTTGCACCGCTGGCTAGAATTGCATTGTTGTAGTCGATCGAAGTACTATCTCATTTTCAAAATACTTCTAAAATTTAAATATATATTTTCATCACTATTCCATGATATTTACTTTATTAATTACTTTGAGAATATTTCTAAAACTACACATGTTCGATAATAATGGTCGAAGACGACTCCCTCCCCCAAAATGCATCCAACCGGCCAAGGTTTGAGTCCCCTTGAATCCCAGAGGATACTTTCAGTCTGCAATTTCGAACGTCAGCCTAAAATAACTGCTCAGCATGGCTTTTGCATCGTGTCATTTGCGGGCGCTGTTTGCGACATACAGCCTTAGAGTGAAAGCAGCCTTACACTGTGGAACAAGATTTCTAGAATTGCTACAACCGAATTTTGCATTATGGCGCCAGCACTGCCTGAAGTACTTTCAAGCACCTTGTTTATGTAACAATTTCGCATCCTAGGGAGAAATGCTATATTGTTTCTATTACCCCGTCATTAATTGTCGAAGGCGTTGAATAAGAGGGATTCGTGACAAACGTTTATAATTTTCGTCTAATGGAAGATCATAATTAAACGGACGCAGAGAAGTATACAATTATTCTCTAAAATGGGAGAGGGTGATAATAAAATGGAGAATAATATCCCAATTATTATTGATAATTATAACAATGATGAAAATTATTAACATTCTTCTTGATTTAAATTTTCATAAAAACACTTGATTGCTCAGGTTTGATCTCCTATCAAAATGCCTATTCGTACTTGGTGCTTATAAGCTCTTGTTTGGAAGAAAAATGATAGTAATATGAGATAGTCTCAACAGTACTTGATACCTCTTGTGCAGCACTGTCACTTCCTCAAATTAGGGACGGGGTCGCAAAATATTATACTGCAAATGGAAATTTTAAAATAATCAATTTCACCACCCTGCAATCAACCAGAGAAGAGTAATAGCAATTGTGACGGTGCCACCAAAACCTGAATTAGATTACTTTTTACAAAACAGCACATTTACCAATAACAGCCATTGAAGTAGATCAAAATCGGGTCGCACTTAATTACCGAAATGTACCGCACTTCTATCCAAAGGCACTGGAGCATCTATATAGAGTCACAGTCCATTCATTTTAATATACTTCCTCTCTTTGTTGAAGAGTATCTTGATGCTACAGTTGCGGGAACTTTAATGGAAACGCATCAACGTATACCTGAAAAGCGCACATATAATTTTAAAGTGAAGGCAATCTCATCATCACCGAAAGTCTCAGTTCGATGGCATCAGTAGACTCCTTATAAAGACTATTTGAAATGCATCCAGACGGTCTGTTGGAGTGCAGCGGTATATGACACCAGTTAAAAATTTTCCTTTCGTCTCGTATTGGCATCATTCACATATTCTGGTTAAAAAATACTATGAAGCATAATGTAATGGCGCTATCAGTTCGTTTTGCAAGTCACATGCAAGTTCTGCTGAGCCCTATGCCGACACAGTTTTGATGCTCGCTTTATGTTTGTGTTGAACGATAATTTCTTTAAAACTTTCAAAGGAGTTCTGTTCCACATCAATAAGGTGTTTCAGTAAAGCGTTTGGTGAGTTTCGTTGACTGATATTATGTAACTCAACAGTTACGGGCCTTGGAATTCTTGTCAGATATTTTGCACGACTCTTCTAAAAGGCCTTAACTATTCAAGGCCATACCTTCCCTTACGTTGCCACGAAGTCTGCAAGCAGACAATAAAGGTACTCTGTTCCAATCTTATTATACTTGTGCATCGAGAATTCCAGATACATCAATTTTCATATTAAAGAAGATATCTGAAATCTCTCCTGGAAGATATTACGGAGCCCTATTCAATATCTTGAACAATTTGACAGACGTATCAGAGGCCTATGATTCACTCCAGCAAATACTTCAAGTCCCTGGCATTTCTTTATGCAGCATCAAGGAATGAATGGATAACGCCACAAAGTTTATGATCCTGAAGCACTGAAACAGTCTTGTCAGTCCTCTATAGACAATTTTCTATACGTCACTTGCTGGAGCCGTTGATTCACCATACATAGGATTGCCGTATTCCTTCGTGTCTTTTACCTCTTTCATTTCTGACGATGTTTGAGACCCCTTTTTGGTGACATAATTTCTTGAGTGATACGTACTACGTAACACCGATCTTCCCGTCGTCATACCAGAGGATGATTCATCATACCTAAATCTTCCAGTTAGGTAAGCAATCCATTGCCTTTGCACTGTTGCTTTGCGTAGAACGTTAAAATAGAATATGAAAAATCCTTGAAATGAATTAAATATGCAGAACAGATATTGAAAAACTAAGCGAGCATCAGATATTGCGAAAGCACCGAAGATCCAGGTTAAACCCAAAAGGCTGCAGCAAATAAATGCAAAACGAAGTTGGACTTTTCCCTCGTCTTTAGTTGCCTTGTTTGCAGTTTTGTTCCTCCTCCCCAAAGACCGCAACACAAATCCGAATATGATAAAATTGATCATGATGACCAGTAGGATAGGTGTGAAGAGAGAAATGTACGAGGCATAACCAGTTACGGTGCACCTAAAAAAGAAAAATACCCAGAGTAAATTAATCATTCAACTCTACCCTGAAATCCTCAGTTTTCATCTGCAAGCAGCATCCGAGTAAGAAGACAATAACTGCATTGGCCGTAACAAAATAATATTTCTACTCCCGTAAGAAAAATGCAAGTAAAAAAGAATATCATCCTATAGTGCCTAAGCCTTTAGACTATCAACAATGCAAATACACAAGAGCATGCCTAGGATAATGGGGCTACGCTTTCGTCTGGAGTAAACACCGGAATCGAACGACAGTTTTCATATGGGTAGTTTTTTGCAAGCAACTATTTATCCACACTATCACTATGGTTTCTTAGATAGAAATTCATGATTTGTGTATATTCAAATTGAAAAAAACATAAGCTACTGTATATAGTTACCGAGAATGCTTAACCGATGAAGTTGAGCAGCAGACTCGAAGGAATTAAACGGTATTTAGAAGCAGAGGTTCGAGACTCGTGACATCCTTAAGTATGGTACATCACCCAAGCCACGTATTTGCAACTGCTACGTTCCTAAATCACAAACGTCCTTGGCGCTTCAACAGAGGGTGGGCGATCGGACCTTCCAAACAATATCAGGGTAGGCAGAGCATATATTTATTGTTTCCAAAATGTGGGAAAGGAATACGACGAAAAACACGTTAACAGTTTCAAGAAGTTACGCCTTAATAAAACAATATACATATAAA
The DNA here is from genome assembly GCA_010016065.2 of Carybdea cf. marsupialis auct. non (Linnaeus, 1758). Classification (NCBI taxonomy): domain Eukaryota; kingdom Metazoa; phylum Cnidaria; class Cubozoa; order Carybdeida; family Carybdeidae; genus Carybdea; species Carybdea cf. marsupialis auct. non (Linnaeus, 1758). Next base: position 7,994 of record JAAAKL020008851.1, read on the forward strand.
TAAAGATCAATGTACCAATATACCATGGATCAAAACATAGCGAACAGTTTGAAATTTTATTGCATGAAATTTCCGCGGCATGAAAATTTTCTGGTTTCACGCTTGAAAAACTCACGAGAAACCAGCACCCACTGACTGAAAGAATAGATCGCAAACAAAACATGGTAGAGAAGGTGAAATGCTTATTTTTTTGCCTGTGACATATGTTCACCATTGTACGCAGAATACTAAAACAAGAGTTCATAGGGCAGGCGGCGCCCTACCGCGCCTACCCTCAGTGGCGTGTTTGTTCGAAAACGTAGTTTCGATAGATCTGAGCTGCGGTGTAGAAATCGGATATTAGGCGGCTTTAAAAATGTTCCCCGTGGAAAGGCTGCTACGAAGATGCAAGTATTAGTCTCCAATATACATGGTACTTTTATCTCATGGTAACAATTAGCTTAACTTTTAAACATTTGTCTATTTGCGGAAGATGTCTAAAACGTTGGGCATTAATCAAGATATAAGAGATTAGGAGTACCTTAAGAAGACCGTTATAAGTCCAAAGAGGTAACTTTTAATGGTACACGATGAAAAGTATTAATGTACGACCCTTCCTGTTGGCCTATGGTATATCAATGGATACCTAAGCATTGAAATCGGAAGTTACATCTTAGAAGCGGAAAACAAGATAGTGGACTGTTGTAGAAAGTTCAAAGACTACGTTTACATGTAGAGATTCTGGTATTAACAGCCCAGTGCATAAGGGATTGTACAGAGGCACAGTTTTGCTTGAACTGCATCGTGGAATGTTAAGCCTTCAGTTTTCCATCGAAATTTGATCCTATCCAGAGTGGTTTGTCTTGCTAAAATCACGGAGCTAGTGCCATCATTGATAACGATTAACGAGGAAATGGTTTTTTGGATAGGAAACGGCTTGGAAGTATATCTCTGGGAAAAAAGGGAATGTATACAGACTGATACTTGCCATACACAAAACTACATCATGCCCAATCATATTATCTTTGTTGACAGGTAAAACTTACACATGCTCGTTTCCATACTCCTTCCAACTAGCAGATGCGGTAATAATCACAATTAAAAGAGGTCCACCTGTTTCAAACAAAAAATATAATATTAACCATAATGGATAAGGTTGACTAGAAGCCTACTGGAAGATTACTGGAATGACACTTGCATTCTATTGTATGATTACGAATGTGTCACTGCATAAAACATGGAAGATTAGGCCAAAGATGTGCATGCTGATTGACTAACAACGACACATGAAGGTTTCTAGGCATAAGCCGTTAAAATTTTACCACATTATCGCATTACCAAACCAAGAAGGAAGGCAAATACTAAGCAAAATGCTTGCCAACGTCAATAATGTGGAGCTAGTAAGAGCATACTTATCCACCTACGAATAAAAAAGAAACTAATATATTTCTACAGATGAGACAATCGTATACATGCTTAAGAGGACTCGGGTTTTGGATATTTCCTTATCAGTTTCCTTAGGAATGAATCCATCGAGCTATATACATATTACATATATAAATGAATATTACAACAAGTGCCTGAAGACCGCGAACAAGAAGGCAGGAAATCAACTGGCATACTAAATCAGACGGGTTACTTTCATTCTTCTCCTTCCTTTCTCTTATATAATTGACGTTCGTTTAAATGTACGACTATATACTGTGCAAACACAACTCACAGAGTAGAAAATCGCAGATTACATCATGCTGAAGTGCTGTTTAAAAATTGCTAATTTTAAATCACGATCAATGATGGCATATAGGTTTCATTGGGATTTTGTAAGCAGCAGTTTTGAGGGGTGTATTACATTACGTTGTTAGCTCTTCGCTATCTCTTTCGTCCCAGAAAATCTAGTTCTTTTAGTGCTAGGTAGCTCAATCAACGGATTAAATTTCACAATATGCTTCATGCTATGTGAATATGCTGTCCATTGAAATATTAAAATCGCTAACTTTCTACATACAATATGGTGCCTAGTCCTAAAGAGAGAGTTATCTACACTAAGAGTTGCTTATAGAAGTGCAGTATGTTCTATGCAGATATTGGTCTGATTGGTAATGACTGCATGTCCAAGAAATGTAAAAAATGTGGTTGTCTGTGGAGACACGCTTTCAGAACCGGGTTGACACGAGGAGCCAAAACAGTGCAAATATTCATAAAACATAATGGTCGCCTTGAATTCTATCACCACAAATCACCTTTGGCCAGGTGAACCACGGCATTAACAGCGATATGAGATTCATGCTTTTAAACCAAAGGATTCTTATAAGATCTGCTTAAGTGTTAATTGTTTTTTTTACTTAAATCCTACCTAGATCCTACATGAGTTACAAGCATTTGTCTCTTTCTCAATCAACTATCAGCCTTTCTATTAGAGTCTGCCTATGTCTCCCTTCAGATCCACCACTTGCATTAAATAAATATGTAAAGTTCCCTCGTATAATCATCCATTATTTCGTTCATCATTTTCTAGTTTTTGAATCTGTACAAGAACAAAATCAAGTGATCAAACGCATCAATTAATGAGCTTGTGCTGATATATGGGCTCATGAGTCTGATTTGGTCCATCAAAATTCTCTCTGTTAAATGAGAAGGGACCTACAGTATTAAACCTCAAACGTAAAAATCACTGCTATCTTTTTATCATACTTAAACAGTAAACTTTGTCTATAAAATGGTGATAAAATAATCTTCACTTCCATACCAAAACGAGTTTGCCTCAAGGCTTATGTGCAACGTCCTAGTAGAGGAAGGCGGGCAAATCATTTCAAGCTCCAGATGTCTAAAGCCACAATTGATGTTCTTCTTAAGTTTTTCAAAGCCTTCAGTATAATCTAACGTTTTAGCAAAATTTCAAGACTCACTATGGGCTTATTTACTGACGTATTTTACAAGTTGACGACTTACCCCAAGCAAACAGACTTGCTTTAACGATGAAGTAATTAATATCGGACCCAAGCACTTTCACGAAGCTCAAATAAAGGTTAAATGCTTCCACCACGGTCCATGCAAACGTGGCCAGTAGGAAGAAGTGGATGAGCAACGCAGATGCCTTGCATACAGATCTATGATCCATTGATTGAACAGCAACGAGGAAGAAGATTAGTGTCATCATCATAGCAAATGCTAAATGAATCAATATCTTGGATGGTCGACTTTGCCGTAGACGCCTGCATTGATAAGAAAAGGACAAAAAAGAATACACCAAGTTTGAATTATAATTTTAGATACTTCTCAGACTGGATATGCCTTCAACTATGCTCTGGGGCGCCATCAAGCCCTAAAAAGATCCACTGGCTTTTCTCTTAAATTGCTTAGTTTTCAGGGTCATTTTTATTTGTTAAGTTTTAAATATTATCTTATTTGACAGGCAACGAGTGAGTAAAGCAATGAATCATACATCAAAATGCCCTTGGTAGGGCTCTAAATGTTTACCAGAAATGCTATACAGAATGAGATTTTGCAATTCTTGCAAACAGCCTTTTCGTCAAGAGAGGACCAGCCTTCTTATTTAAGGAACACAGTAAAGAGCAATGAGGTGAACAACCAATATGAAGAAATATTTAATCAACTCCTTAAACGTTACACTTATTAAATTTAATGTTATGAAACTTATATGATATTAAGCGGTGACCTTTGTTAAACGTTTATCGGCTTGATTATAAATGCGAAAAAACTGGCTGCTCACAAGAAAATAAATGCAGTAATACTTCCACTTTTTAAGAATATGCAATTACCTGAATATTGCCATGGTCAGAAGAGTGAGAAAGAGGCCAGCAAGAGAGAACCCAACTCCTATGTAAGTGATGATGCTTAACGCAAGTTGATGCTCTTTACTGACAAGCTGCATTTTACCCGCTTGAGGATCCAAAAGAATTGCAAAATTAGTAAGATGATCACACTCGCATGTGGTATATAACTGTCCATAAGATGTGCGACGACATCCAGCCGTTGACCATCCACCTTGTCCTCCTAAACAAACACAGAACAAATGACATATAGTCGACAAGGATAAAACAGGGATACCTACAAATTTTCCTATGTGAATGATAGGATAAGAAAAGCTAGACGCTGGTACACAAGATGTTTGTAGAGGAGCCTGAGATCTGTAAGTGTCATTTTCTCCCGCCTGGCGGTTAAATTCTGGGGGCCAACGAATGCCAGGTATATCAGGTATATCAGGTATATCAGGAACATCAGATATATCAGGTATATTAGGTATATCAGGTATATTAGATATATTAGGCATTTCAGGTATATCAGATATATCAGGTATATTAGATATTTCAGGTACCACGTACTGACCAACATGAGCACTTAAGGGTATCAATTTCGGCAGTTTTATCGAGATTCAGACCGACATCGTCTCTAATACTCAAGTCAACTATGATCAAACTATCACTTATAACACGAGTGCCACACCCAGCTAGAGTTCTACTGGTTTCTCTGATGTATGCAAGGGTAAGCAGCTCTTTGCCTCAACTTAGCTATGTTTTCTTCTACCGTATGAAATATAGCGACAATAGTGATAACAGACTGTTGTCCATGCTGTTAGAAGCATCTATTTCTGGATAGTAATAAACATGCTCTGTCTACTTAGTTGTTGAAATCAGCAGAGACATAAATAAAAGTATTCTGCATTGAGTGCTTCTTTTGGAATTGCAAGATTTTGGAGATAAGAGACGTACGTGTGGGTATTATTATATTTGGGAAAGAGGCAGCACAAAGTCAAGTCAGAAATATTTTTTTATCTTGTGTAGGTCACTTTACCAAATCGATTTCTGTATAAAGATCAGAGGCACTCTTACTTGCCCTCTCATTAGTTTAGGTCGTGCAAAGAATGATTATGAAATAAGACCAAACAGTTTTTCTGCGAAAAAGGTAGCAATCAGGAGGAATAGAAGTAAAACAATATGATTACCGATCGGAGATGGAAACGCCCGTTTTCTATCTTCAGGTGCCTCAAACAAAAATAATTTCAGGGAACACGAGTTTATTGTGTCTATATAGAAAGGGATTGAAATCTTTTTCTCGTGCTTCCTTTTCCTCTTCCTCTTCTCAGATCTGATCCTGATAGGTTTACGTTCTGTAGTCTGTGCTCCTGATTGCCAGCGCTGTCTGTCCGACTTATTCTCCATGTTTTTTTTGCGCATAATGCCCTTGTCCAATTTTATCTTATTCTTTTACCTTCTATTTGGTCATTGTCCTTGATCTAAACGTTCTCTGAAAGTTTTTTCTTTGAGTTCATGTTAAAGTGCTTTGCCAAGAGACTACTCATTCAAAGGGTAACAACTTACCATTAAGTGTAAAATTCCAGAAGACACATGATCTGTAGAAAGCTGCATTTGCCTGATTATGAGGAAGTGTGATGATGAGTGGCTGCGACAAGGCTACAGAATCTGTACCGTTAATCTCTGCAGATATGATGACACTGTCTACTTCTCCATCAGACACTTCAAAGTATGTTCCATTTGATGTTTTACGTATACTTTTAAACAACGACTTGCGTTTGTATGCCATAAATCCAATACGTTTCTTTCCGTCCACTGTGGATGAAGTTAAGGAAATATTAGTAGTAGGTGTAAAGGAGATATATAAGATGAGACGAGATTTCATATTCCTCTGATTTACTGAATAAGCCTAGATCACCTATCACCCCCGAGGACGAATTCAGACGTCGAAATTTTCATATTTCTGATTACATACCGAAATTTTAAAACACATCTCTTTTTGTAACAAAGCAAACACCGGATTATTAACACAAAAGAACATAGAAAGAGCGCATTCTGTGCCGAAGACAAGTATTTTCAGAAATTTATACTGCCTTACTTTGGTTTGAATTTGCAGGTTCGTTCATAAAAAAATCCTGTTTCGTTAAAAAACGCTAGCCAATATTATTAACAGCTAAACGATGGAAAGCGTGGATGAAAATTGATGTAGTTAACCCAATGCATAAAATGTTTGAGGTCTGATCAAAGTTATTATAATCGCACTAAGTGCGACTGCTAGTTCAAAGTTCATTATTGGGCCGGTCTTAATACAAATATGACAACCAAAGTAATTCACACGTCTTACTTTTCATGAATTCAGTTCATACTTGTGTGAATAAGAAAATTTGACGTTGAACAGAGCCACAAATAACTAAAGAAAATTCACAGCACTTAATGCTCAATAGTAGATTTACGAGTGAAGGCAATAAGGCGCAGATACAAAGATACTTTTTAAATATGAAATTGCATGAAATAGTGAGAGCAGTTTTACAATTAAAGACTTCCTTCCTCTGAAAGGCATCAGAGCAGAATCCGCCGGAATGGACGACAACAAAAATTGAACGAGGTGTGAAGCCAACTGTGTTTTGGCATGAGCAAATCAGATTTTGGACCGACCCGGATAGGTGCTGCACTTTTGAGTCTACCAGGTGTGAGCTAGAGCTAATTAGCACTTTCGTTCTTTTATGTCATATTCTATTCTGACCGTTGTACTCTTAGAGGTGACAGAAGGAGAACAGTTTTAATGGCAAAACGTGTTTTGCTATTTCGTGCAATTTCAAATAACTATCTTTTTATCTACCTTGTATCATCGAGCATTCAGTATGATTGTGATAAGAGGTATTATAGATACCTGTGCATTTTTGGGATTAGAATATTAAGAGGAAAATAAAATGGTACATCTCTTCGAGAACGTTTTCAACAAAAACATCTCCTGAAGACGTTTAGTGTAGGAGAAAGACTCTACGGTAAGGAGATACGTTTTACTGGTTACTTCGTCAAAGAAACTAGCAGATGACGAAAGAGTAGAGCTTTTAACTTCTTGAAGTGTTTACCTAGTACCGTTTGAAAAAATGTATGTTAGAATTTAATAATAGTTATAAAAAAAATAATACTAAAAATAATAATAATACTAGTTGAAGAGCTAAAACGTTAAAGATGCTATATGCTGCTTTATCGGATAGACTTTTTATAATCGAATTTGTAAATTTAAAACATTCAAAATAAGCAACTCTAGAGTTACCTTTCCCTAACGCATCTTTGAGTGACGATTGAGGCAATTTTATCGACATGTATCTGTTGTTATCATTCTGATTTGACATAGCAAACACTTTGTTCTTGGCAAAACCTGAGTTATGATCACTGAAATCAACGGAGACCGAAGCGCCCGAGAAGTTCTCGGCACTAACGTCCACAGCTACTGAAACGATATCTTGGAGCCCAATTGCCAGCGAATCGGATTTGTTTCCAGGCACGTCGACGGAATTGGTTAACTTGGCATTACTCTTCAGAATTCTGTAAGGAAAAATACAGATCGACGTTATAAATGAATATTTTCCTATAGATATATTTTACTAGTTGCTTCTGGTAATGATGTAAAAAAAACAACGTAAATTTCTCTCTCCATATCAAAGAAACAATACAAACCAATATAGTATATATCACTAGTGCTTCCGCAAAATCCTGGGCAGTACGCCATTCACCAGGTGCCATTTGGATAGCAGTCATGTGATGCATCTGGTTGTGGAGCTTATTCTAAAAGTTACGACAATGTC
>JAAAKL020008852.1:0-15557 GCA_010016065.2 Carybdea cf. marsupialis auct. non (Linnaeus, 1758)
CAAAACACAGTTTGGTATAAGTTTTACTGATTTCTTTCTATCTCAATTCTGACGATTTTGTACTCTGAGGCGTGTCCGACGAAAAAAGCTTTTCAGTACTAAAATGTTTTCGCTATTTCGTGCAGTTTTATTGTTTTGTACCTCCAAGAAACTATAAGAGTACTATCTTAGTACTGTACTAATTTTTTATATTAATTTTTTTATATCTGATCATTGATTGCAACAAATCCAAGAGGAATTGTAGACTTTAGATCTAACAAATTTCCGACATAACGTTTGTAAATTACAAACATTTTGGTTTGAGTCATTTTCCCAACACGTTTCAACAACTGTTTCAAAATACCCTTATTTAGACATGGATGTGATGCAAGAGGGTACAATTATGCGGTGCTGTGGTTCTGTAGATGGAATCATTACACATTCAAAAGCGTTACGATCAATAGTGTCCAATGAAAAGACAGTATTAGTCATAATTCGGACATGTGAATTTTAGATTGCGACATACGTATGCTTTGCCCTTTTAGTGTGTCACATAATTGCATGGGAGTATTCAAGCTGTTCAGATTGCACTTTAGACGTTTTTCAACACCTAACGAGAAAGAATTATCCTCCTGATCGCTATCGACTGATGTTTCCCAATCATTGTCAAACTTTTCGTGTACATCTACTTTCTGGCGTTGCCTTCTTGGATTTATTTCGACACACAAAGGAAAGATGATTTTGACCGCGACACTCAGCATTTTCTCCCAACTGTCCTACAAGGTTTCTTATGTTCCTTGGAGAACTTCTATAGTTCCAACAAATGCTAGACTTCTTGGCAGTGTCTCTGTGCAATATATTAGAACTCAGAATCTTATCTAGCTGGAGATTTGCAGCTATATCTTACTGTGGTTCCATTCACATTACCTGCTCTTTGACAGTATTTTCATGGCGACAGACTGGGATAGGGTGTTTCAGGGTAAGGCCTTCTTCATTAAGTAGCTATTTTTGAGGCCTAGTCGATTTGCATGAAATAAAATGTTCTTTAATTTCCGTGTCTTGATTGAAAAGTTTGCAAAGTCTGATAATGTACTCTACGTTGCTTCCCTCTTCGCCCTGCGTTCTTTTCTTGAAATGCAAACGTTCAAATGTTAAATTGAACGGGGAGAAAATGAATGTCAAATTTGGCGATTATGTCATTATCTTTTAATTTCCGATAAATTTCTTTGACATCCTCACCAGAGTGTGCAACAATAATACCTTTTTCTGAGCAGTGTTCGTAGTTCCACTGGCGACCGCAAATATATCAAAATCTTCATTCCAAATATTCCACTTGCGACCAGGATTCGAGTTAATGACATGATGTACTAGGAATGGTTCAATGCTAGCAATGTTGTTAAGCGGTTTAGCCATACTCGCCAATAAATGTTGTACTTTCAGATTAAGATATTAAACACAAAGTTCACTACACGAAGTCTCAAATTTGAATCTAGTTCAGATATTGAGCAATGCATTTAATTAGTAAAGTAAGAAATTAACTATTTGAATACATTAGCATAATTAACACGTATACAACACTAGGGACCAAGAAACCGGTATCATGTATGTTTGTCTCCTGTCTACATTTTATCATTACAAAGAAATAAGCGGTTCAGGAAAGACATGAATCTTTTATAATGCCCCTGAAGAAAGAGCAGATTCTCTCGACAAGAAGTTATTACACTATACGCTGTATACCGCATACAGGAAGAACAACCGCTGGGCAAAGGTGGTGTTTTCAAACATTTACCCAGGATATCTTACAACATCTTTGTTTATACAAAGTAAGATCTCCTGATCCTATCCTCTGTGGATATTGTAGTCATAGAGCTTGCTACATGTACGTTCATCATTTAGTGGAGGGCCTTTTGTTCCATTGATTCAGTAAGCCTACTCGCAAGGGCTAAGACAATTAACTAAGGCATTGAAGTTTTGGGTATTACTAATCCTGACCAGAGATAGCAAACGTCACCTCCTTCTTTTGCAAGATAAACTAAGAGATCGCAAAAGGTACAGTTTGTGTCCTGATATTAGGGAAAACTCGGGCGTTAATGCATTTTGACAACAACCATCATGTGCATAGATTCAGTCATTGAATTATAATGCCATGTGAGAACTTGTTTCTTCAATTGTTCAGGATTTAATTTAGGCTTTGTTTTTTCCTGTTTAGCGTAGTGCTTACAGCCCGATATTTGTCAAATTACCGATATTTGATAACAACTTATTTTCGTCCATTTTTCATTATTTTCATTTCTTCCTTGAGAAAAAGTACACTTTTAACCTACAGCTATTTAAAATGATTTATTCAAATTGTAAATCCCTAGAGAACACAGCATATATTTGAAATGAATTGCTTATTTAATTGGAAATTGAGTTAATGGCAAAATAGAGTTAACAGATACGTCTTTTCTTGCACATTTTGAGGTTTAGATTGACGTGGCATGATGGATTACTATAATCAGCAACACATCTATGTAGTTTAAAATGATGAAAGTAACACGACTGTCACAAAACATACCATTTGGTCGTTTTGAACTAACTGTACACTTGACTGCATGTTTAAGAAAATGTTTTTAATGCAGTAAAAGGGGACATACCCCATGTCTATCAGGCCGTAATTGAACAGAGAGGTAAGACGATGTCTCTAAGAAACACAAACTCTTATAATAATTATAAAAATAACAAATGGAAGAACGTCACACAAGGGTCTTCAAAGTCGGTCTTTCTCCTAACAGGAACTCAATAATTTTGACTGTCCTACTATTCTAGTAATTGATGATAAATTTTAAGTAAAAATTTAGGGTCCAAAATACTCAAACAGTTTTGTTTGATAGCTTGGGGTAACATCTATCGTGCAGCTTCAATAAAATATTTTGATTGCAAAGTAGTCTCCTTTATGGGCGCTGATTGCTGTAAGAATATGTGTGTGTGTGTGTGTGTGGGGGGGGGTAGGGTTAGGGTGGACAAAAGGATTAAATGTGGACAATTTGACATTTATGGATCCAAAAGGGGGGATACAGCAGTTGTTGTCCTAAAAAAGTAACCCATCCCCCAGAATCTATGCTCGCGGTCCCCTTCTTAGTAGAAAACGTGCCAGAAGCCTTTGGTCATCAGAGTTACCTTGCTGTAAGGTTATGTAAAAGGATCAACAGGATAACTTTGTGATCGTCCAAGGAATTATTTTAAATGACTTTGTATCTTTTCTAATGAAAGAGACGATTATTACTGACAACACACAATTGCTTCACATACGTCATGTGTACTGGGATGAAGAGAAAGACATCGCAATTAATCTACCTAGCAACAAACTTGTGTCCCCTGATGTTGTAACAGGAATGCCTCCTGATCTAGTGTTCTGGTGCAAACAAAGAATGATTTTCCGGATATTTGAAATAGCAGTATCATTTGAGGATAACAGCTACGGTATTTATGGAGAAGATTCAGTGGTTTGAATTCAGACAGATGACGTTTAAAGACATACATGTATACAAATATTGTCTTTTGTCTTATCCATGAAAAATTAAGTTGGAGATTCCCCTATTGCCCTTATGAGTCTTACGTTCCCCGGTTGTTTTCCATTTTAAAATAATAATGATTGATATATAGTATTTCATTCTGAATTTTTGGGACCTTAAAAAAATGCAAGAGTAGCTTCTAGAGACACCGCAAATATTATACCATTTTGCACGAGTCAAAGTTCAAGTTTTCCAAATGTTTATTATTTCTACCTTGACAGGCCTTCTCTCTCTTTCGCTCCGCCGACTTTTTACTAGAACAGTTTAGAAGAGTGTCATTGCTACGTTTACTAGCAACACAGAATTCTTCCTTTCTTGACTGCAATACTTTATCGTAGTAAAAGATTACCAGTCTTAATTAAAGATATGTTTATAAATGAATTTTAATTTCATGCGGACAAGAATACAGGCGAGAAACGTAGCGTAATAAAAGATAACAAATGACTGGACTCCTTCTACGAAATTTGAATAGATGATGATGTCCTGCTAGTCTTTATTCTGAAAATAAAGGATCCACACCGCGCAGAAGTAAGAATGCTTCATTCATATGATGATTTTCAAGACTGAACTACGCGTCAGGGATGTTCCTCGGTGCTTAAATAGAAGGAAGAATTCATGTTTGAATGACATTGGGGTTTCCACTACACGTGTGTACCGCCAGGTGCTTTGGTTTTTGTTCTGTAGATTGTTGTGCGTTGGAATCAAATCACCTGTTTCAGTCGAGTTATTGTTGATTGTGGCCGCTTTCTCAACAACAGAGAGAATACAATTTTATACTCAAAGAACACGTTAAACATACGGAGTGCTTCTGGCGATGATTTGATCGTCTTGGAGAGAAGGAGCTTGAACTCCTCTGAAAAGTTATTTGCATTTTAAATTACTCAAGCATGAAGAACTCATACGATCAACAAGGGTTGACAAGCAACGAAAATAATTTGGATTCTATCAGCCTACGTCAGTGTTCTCCACAAAGAAAGAAGACATTGGCAAAACGATTTTGTTCCTTGTACGTTTCAAGACCTGGGCTAGCCTTTGGTATGTCATTGTCTGCTTTGCTTATAAAACCTTTCAATAACGTAAGAACGCTTAACACTATATCGCGATAGAAACCATCCATCTTTTTTTGGCATCAAATGCATTGATTGTATGTATTGTTAGCTTGAAGCCGGCATTTCTCAAACAGTATGTAGCGTACCCGGTATCTAGTTAAAAATGCCAATAATGTTATTCGTGACTGAAAAATAATGTGAAGAGGATAACAATAATTCTACTTCTTGCTTGAGATGTAACGTGAAACTACTTAAACCCGTCCATTTCCCTGTTATAAGATTGAAATTCCATCAGTGGCAAATAAGACAAAAAATAATTATGACGTATGAAGATCTGAAATGGTAAGTGAAGGAACATCTAAGATCGTTGAAACACCTATCTATCTTGGTTGAATAGACACGAAGTTAAAACACAGATATACTTTGACAATCTATTCAAAATTCGATACAAAAGGATTGTGCTATTGTTCTTACTTATCGCACTTGTAGATTGCAGATCACGTGATGGTAATAATGCTACTCTATTTTAATGTCGCAAATTAAGATATGTTTGGCAATGTAGGGGTAATGGTAGCGAAATCTATAGTGCATCTTGTTGTAACTATGGCTCCGCTTATCTATTGCGATTCTTGAAACTCTCTTAACATGGCGATTAAAAGCATTCAACCTTAAAATGTTCACAGCAATATACCGATAGAATTGAATTGAAAATGGGAAGATCCCATCATCTTCTCTATGAAATTGATAGAACTATTAAAATAAAAATAAAACAAGCCTGAAGAATTATTTGAACAGTTTTAATACTGCCAAACTACAAGATTAGAATTTATGTCAACTTAATGCATCGGACAACTCAAGGAAAGGGTGAATGATGAATCAAACGTCTGGTAAAGTGAGAAGCCTATTGTTATATTGGTAAACAAAACTCTGACTATAGTTCTTACATTGCAGAGTACAAAATTTATTATAATTATTACATGAGTATTTGAAGATCATTGATGAATGAGCATCATGATGATGATCAAAGCAATTACAACCCTAAAATGTTTTTCTTCATTTCAACAGTTTCTCATACAGTGTTACTAACTTTATCTCCACTAAAACATAATTGGACAATATTTAAATATTGCATTTTGAATTTCTTAATTATTATTATTGGGGACAGGATATACTTATAAACAGATTTTTTACTATAGAGGACAGTTTATGCCATCTCTTTGTTAACGGACCTTGAAACCCGCTTCTCGAGCTGACAACTGACAGTGGAGTAAATGAAATAAGATTCTTTTTAAGAGTATCTTGATCAATATTCCAGTAAGATCTGAATAATGTAGTGATGCATTTTATAAATGACTAAAACTTCAATAAAAAAGTGATTAAATGACAAAAGAGTAAGCAACCAAATGGCAAAGGACTAAACTCATGAGTAAGTGACTAAATGACTCCTGTTTAGCTACATTAAGTCTCTTCCAATATAAACAACACAAATGACAGATACGTTCCGTGAAGTCAAAGTAATCGATAGGAGGTATGTCCTTACCATGTCACTGACGATTACATTAACTTGTACAAAACACCCTTGTAGTATAACTGACTAACCAATTATTCATTAAATTAGACCATAATTAATAACAGGCTCATCCAATTGGTTTGAAAGATGCAAGAATAGATTTAGCCATTACTGTGTTAGAAATAGTTTTAGAAAAGAAACCTACTGTTCATAATTATCAATCATGTCTGCACTGATGTCTGTTGTCATTAGAAATTTAATTTTCTTACTGCACAATTACAAAATAATGACTGACTGAATATCATTATGACCTGTCGATTTCAACAAATTGTATAGCTTCCAAATAGTTTGCCAGATGTGATGTTTCTTCAATACACATACGAGCTAATGCACATACAAACGCACCATTAGAAAAACAATGACCTATCTTTAGGCAAAAATACATGACTGTGCCTATCTAAAATGCACTATTATCTTAGAATAGTTCATTAAATAAAAGTTAAATATATAAACACAGCTATTTGCCCAGTCATTACTAAATAAACTCCATTTCTCTTTTAGATATTCAGCCCCTCAAGTCATTGTGATTTTATCCCAATAGACCAGTTTCATTAGCCCCATTATTACCGGGGCCGTTTCGACATGCTAGACCCTCAATAGCCATTTTCATATCTACCTGTCAGTTTAACGTAAAGTAAAGTTTTGCCTTTGAAATCATTTTCTGTTTATATTTCTCTCACTCAGGAATTACACTTGGTATTCAATTTTCACTCCCCCTCCTGACAGCTGTTTTATATTGGTTAAAACTCGACGTCCTTCCCTATGACTTTACACAAGTTCCTCTAAATATTGAAAACGATGCTACTAAATTAAGGGCAGACGCTTTCAACTTTGCAGCTGGGGACCCAAGTGTTGATTTGCAGCCTTCAACAATCCTTGGACAACCTGAGAGATCAATACGGGTTTCCACGATTGAACTCATTTATAATGCAAAACATGGCAACATTATTAGTAAAAAGAACCTGGAAGATATACGTGATTTTGAGCGCGAGTTGTATTTAAATCCTGTCTATAATCAAAGCTGTCAGTTGGATCACACCAGTCGCAGATGCATTCCTCCACTGTCTATAGTTCGACTATTTGACGGCACATTTCGTCGTATTAATCAGGAATTATACGACCCAGAATTTCACAACATTGATAGAATATTAGGAATAGCCAAGAACATAAGTCAAACACGAGGACTTCTTGCATTTAGCTTAGACAAAGACGCTTCACTTCGACCTAAAGAAAAAAGAGCAAATTATTTAAGATCCATTCTTTTCCACGGTCTTCCATTCAAGGGATACCAAAACGTGGAAGATCGAAAAGCAGAGCAAATGGAAAAAATTAAAGCATTTGAGCGCAAAGCATTTTCGGAGATTTTAGATAAACGATACAAGACCGGCGTAGGAAATTTAAAGCTGTACTATATCAGTCTGCCACTGTTTTTTGATGCAGTTCATCATCAAGTTTTATATGATCTTCTCTTAGCTGCTGGCAGCATTTGTTTTATTTTTTGTTATATCTGGTTGCAGACAGCTTCTTTGTGGATCACCTGCTGGGCGTTATTTGGAATCATTACCAATTTCTTTGGAGCAAATCTTGTATACAGATTTCTTCTAGATTTTCGTTACATTGGCACCTTCCACGTATTATCAGTATTCATCATCCTTGGAATAGGTGCCGATGATGTGTTTGTTTTTTACAATACCTGGAAACTAATGAAGCAAAGAAAGTTTAACTGTTTAGTTGATCATCTAACAGAGACGTTTCGGTGCGCTGCAGGAGCTATGTTTGTAACGTCTTTGACAACAATGGCTGCTTTCCTAGCAAGTGCTGCATCTCCTCTTCTGGGAGTTTCCTCTTTTGGTGTTTTTTCAGGTTAGTTTGCATTTACTATTGAATATGTATGTGTAAATATTTTTCTGAAAGATGTATAAAAAAATTATTTATTAATGAACAGATATAAATGTAATGCATATATTACAAATATGCAATGGTGACAATACACTTTAATACCGTTTATTAACTTTTGTTATATCATATGCATAATAAAGTAATTATAATCAGTAATCAGTAATAATACAAGTGCTTCTTTTGAACAAATTTATTAATCAGTCACCTTCCATGTTTTCTAGATATGTGAATATTGAATCGTGATGTAAAAGTGTTCACGCAATTCAATTTCTTAAAAACTCTGGACTTCCTCATTGTTGAATTTTTTTACATATCTTGCCATTCGTAGCTGGGACATCCGGAATATAAAGCATGTAACCAAATTAATGCACCTCTACATCTGTCTACATCATGTTTTACATTACATATTATATATATAATGCATTGATGAGATATTAGTCTCGAAAATGATCTAATTAAGTACTTTTTTCTGTAAAGAAAACAGGAGATGAAATTGTTGAAAATTAGCAACTTGTTGCAAAAATTATTTAATGTATGTTTGTTTTAAAACCTGCTAGTTTAGTGAAATACAGAGTATCTTAAATATAAAAAATAACAGATGACAGGACACTTTGGCTGCAGAGGTTATAAATATAAATATGCTATAATGACGACGTATTTCCGACATTAATCTTCAAATGTAATCATATATAAACGGTTATCATGTGCAAAGGGTAAAAGGATACATAACGGAATTTCTTACAAACAAATTCATGATGGATAAAAATTTGTGGCCTCCACAATCGCAACCCAATTTGGGTAAAGTAAAATACTATTTTGTTGCACAGCTATTGCTAAACCCTATTGACAATATTTATAATTTGCATTTAATAAATCTAGTGGTGAGCAATATCTTAAAGTTGAAAAGACACCTATGTATAGCAGACAATAATTGTTAAATTACTAATTAAATATATGAATATCTATTTATGATAATTTATTTCATTCTTGATTCTTAAAGGTATTCTGGTCATCGTCAACTATTGTTCAGTCTGCATTTTTTTCCCAAGCGTAGTCCTGATGCATCATCTTTACATAGATAGTAGTCGTCCCAAGTTCAGTGAAATAGACAGACCCAACACAACTTCGGAGAAAGAAATGGAAGTTTCGCCAGCAGTTGGAAAGATGTTTCAACGCATAGTGCATTGGTTTCAGGGCCCTTTTGTAGACTATGTTGTCCTTCACCCCGTCGTTCGATGGATATGTTTGTCTTTCTTCTGCATCCTGAGCATTGTCTTTTTGGCTTTTGCTGTCCATTTAAAACCAGACGAAGAACAAGTGAGTAACCCTTATGTTGATTGACTGCTTTGATTTCTAACTAAAGATTTAAAGTGCATGGAAAATGTAAATAAAGACCGAAGATGATTGAATTACTGTCTGCAGTTACTGTGATTTTGTATGTTAATCAAGACTGGGATATAACATGTATAAAGGATTCGGTACTCGTCTACTCGATGTCGTGAATATTATTTATCATGTACGTAAATGAGCCGTTGATTATGAAGCATAACAAATTACCTGCAGCTTTAAATTGAATGAACTTGTAGTGTAAGGTGATTTGTTGTCTCAAGATTTTACTCATGTAGTGTTTGTCCTTTCTACAATGTCTACTATTGCAAATAGCAGGTATTTATTCTGTAAATCAGTATAAACCAAGGTATCAAACAGAGGCAAGTCCTATTAAGTTAATCATCAACTTACCTTGATTCCCTTCTCTTCTCTTTCAAACGATATAAATTCACGACAATCAATTGAATAAAGCTACAACACAGTAACAATGTAAATCCTTAAACAAACATTTCACCCATTTTAATTTATGCTCCTTTTCATGTATCCTGTAATTGTATTATGTGATACAAGCTAGTGCATACAATGAATGACATGAATCCATTGAAGCCTTCCACTACCAATAGAAATGAGTTGTCTAAAGCCGAAGATGTAACCTAACGCCAAGCGAGTTATCCCAACATTTCGCTACATACCGAAAAATATGAAAGCAAAAGTATTCTACAAATGCAATTGGTTTAGTCAAATCATACGATCGTTCTTTTAACCCTCGTTTTGACTGCGAGTTTTCTATATTATCCGTGTTTTCTTAATTCCGCTTGCTACGTTTTCTGTTAATTACATATTCGGAAATTGGAATTAGATTAAATAATTAATGCCATGCAATATAGAGAAATCCATCTGGTACAACCTGCAATTCATGTGTGTCCATGTTTTGTGGCAGTTAAATTGAAAACATTTTTTGTTTCTCGCATATTTTGAAGAGTGTCAAAACACACACATTCTTACCGCAATTAAGCATTTCATTGCCTTCATAGACGTGATATCAATGCAGTTGCTTCGTGTAATTCGTGATTTATTATCTTTGCTAGGTTATTCTTATCTTTGGTTTGCTAAGTAGAAACGTTTTTGTCAACAAAAACTGGTCGATCTTATTGATATAAACCTCGCTTTAAGTTTTGACATTTTTAAAATCACTTGCTTGCTTAATTGAAGCTGCTGCTCGGACAAATCTTTTTTATTCGCATCCAGATTATCCATTGTGCTTCTTATTTTTATAGAATGCTTTATAGAGCACCAGTGCTGATGCTGTAAGCTGATAGAATAGAATACAGCGACCATCGTCGTTTACTTGAACTTTACTTTTCAATAGTAGTAATAATATTAATAACCCTTAAGTAAATACATACCGCCAGCCTCAGCCGAATATTTACTTTTGCTTGAATTCCTAACTGCTTCTTTGTAGGCATCCCAGGTTACTCGCTTGCAAACGTACATGAAATCGTCGCTGTACCTGATATTCTAAATATATCATAAAGAACATTCAGGCAAATGGATCATAACTACATGTGACGTATTTAAACTCATCAAAAAGATTTCACATGTTATCTTAAAAACTCTTATTCTTAAATGATAAGTCACTTCCTTCTCGAAGTTTTTTTAAAATTCATTATATATCCAGATTAACTTTATATACAATTTATTACCATGAGTGTGAGGGTGTTGTCTTTTTTTACGTCGGAACAATCTCAAAGTGACTATTCCCTATAACATCGAATATTGGCGGCCACTCTTTATTTACAATCAATTTCTAATTGATGTGCTGACATCGCCATGAAATGAAACTCGTCTACTATTAGGGATGTGTTGTATTGTAGGACAATTTTGTCTTAATGATTTCAGGGCATGTTGCATAAAGCATTTACGAGGTATCATATAGATGGAAATACGGAGATATACACAACTAAGAAAAGATTTGGATAATAGAAAACTCAAATATTTAAACTGATAGATTGTGAAGGCATGTTAAAGGGATGAAACCTTTTAAAGACAAGATGAATTATCTCCTTTTAGGTCACCCCTTTTGTTGACGTACATCTTTACTTCTGCTACGTAGGTTCAAGTGTGGCCCTCTGGTACAAACTGGCACGACATTCGTCATATACGTCTAAATCACTTTCAAGAATCAGGAGAAGGGAATAACGTCATTCGTGTTTATATCATATGGGGTCTACAGCTGCAAGATCGCTCAAATTGCCACTTCACTGACTACAAATGCAAGGGAAACACAGTATTTGATGAGAAATTTGACTTAAATCCACCCCAGTGCCAATTAGGTGTCTTAGTAAGTAACATCATTACTCTCAAATTACACCATCACAAACAAAATTTTCTCCATTTCTTCGACATTGTCTTTACAATATACAACAATAAAAGGGAACATGTATGTATGTATGTGTGTACGCGTATGAGTTGGTATTTTCTTCTCTATTTCTGATCGGATCTTTACGAAATTCCGGTGGTGACCTCCTTGGACCCATAGAAGTCTGGCGAAAAAAGATGAGCAACGCTGCAGTTAATCTCCAGGTAGGACTTTTCCATGGTGGACCCAATTTCCATGGGATTAGTAAGGGTGGCCTGCTAGTATACAATAACTCTGATTTACAATGGGTATCATGTATTAATGGTTGCTCATCTTCATACAGTATATACCAGTTTTTGGTAGTACTGTAAACAAACAGTTCATAGTATGAAATAAAATGATATTTGCTTTGGAGAGTACAGTAGTAATGTGACTAATAAATGAGTTAAAATGCTACAATATGCAAAGGAGGTTTCTTTATGTTTGGCTTTATGTGTAGGTTGAGGAAGTTATTTAATCCAAGTAAGTTATCAATATTGACAAATGCACTCTTTACTTTCATATCAACACAGAAATTTTGCAAAAAATTACGTGGTATGAGTGACGAAGAAGCCAACAAGTTAAAGTTAAGGAGGAGTGTTGCCAGTGGAAAGTTGGAGGTTTCTTGTTTCATGGAACGTCTCAATGACTATTTGAAGGTATTTGATTACTTGCTTACCCGTGGAACACATATATAATCTATTTACCGTATTTCCTCTAATAAAAGCCGCGGTGTTTTTTAATTCGGTAATTCTCGTTTATTGGAGGGCGGCGTTTATTTCAAATGTTCGGCTGTACGTGCAGAGTATATAAGAGAGAGGCGTTTTGTAAAGAAAATATGGTACTGTAATAGGTAGAAGCTCATTCATTTATCTTGTTGTAAAGTTCCCCTTTATCTCTTTCATATCCTACCTTATTTCAATTTATTCAATGTAACACAACCTCATGAACACACAGTTCATTTTAAAAGCGAAAAAGGACAACTCGTACTAAAATACAATTAGTGATAATTTTAATATTTTACCTTTTTTTCCACTTCGGAATTATTCTCAACAAGAACCACGCCTTTGGCACATCACATGGAATACACTGATCAACTAGTGAAAGGTATCCACAGAAAAGCTTAAAAGTTTCCATCATTGGAGCTCAGAGCAAAAAATAGCGAAAGCAACAGTCACCTGAAATACATTTTTTCTGTTACCTTTGGAAAGTTTTGGATATATATATATATTTTAATGTTTTGTTTTGTTTTCGACTTTCTTGCGAGACTCTTGCCTTAGCGTTTTAAATATATATATACGTATATATTTATTTTTTTTGTTGATATTTTGTTTTTGAAATGGTTAAGCTGTAAACAATATTTATGCCACTAGCATCGTCTTGAGAATTTCATTGAGGAACTAAAGAGCGTTTGGCCATGCAATATATCTTAAGGGGCATGGTCATGAGGATCCTGCTTCTGTGGAGAGGGTGATAGTGCCATTAAGGTGCTATCCTAAATAAAAGGGAGACCAACACCGCAAGGGTCACCCCGCATGCCAGGAGCAGTCAGGCACTCCCCTTAAATATCGTGACAGCAGCCATCATGAGAGACAGCACTTAATTTCAATGGTCGGAAGCTAGCTTCATATTATTGCTGGCTTGATTCGAGACATCCTAGTCAGAAAAAGCACGTGCGGTTTAAATTGCACTCTGTTGTGCATAATATGAGAAGCAACAAGGCAATTGTTCCTGATGAGATAAGCCAAATTGACAGACGTGCTGAATGAGATTTATAATTCAGGGGGAAAAACCTCCAGAGCTGAGCAAGACCATCTTCATTGTTCTACTAAAGAAACCTGGAGCAGTACTATGTGATTTACACAAAGCAATAAGCTTAATGAGCCATGCAGTGAAAGTAATGATGAAGAGAGCAAGGAATAAAATCAAACGAGAAATATGTAAGCTGCATTGTGGATTTGTGGGAACTATGGTATCAGCATTGCTTTATTTATGTTGAGAATGCTATCAGAGAGAGCTATTGATATGAAACTGTATATGTGTTGTATTGATTATACCAAGGAGTTCGACAAAGTCAAGAATGAGGAGATGTTGAGCATCTTGAGTGAAATCAACTTCAATAGCAATAACCTGAGAATCAACAGACACCTGTATTAAAACCAAACAGCAGCAATCAGTAGAGGCAATGATGTGGGTGAGTTTGTTAAAATCAGAAAAGGAGTGTACCAAGGACGTGTTCTTTCTCCGGATCGTTTCAATTTATACACCGAATAAATCACGAAGGAACTAGACGAGCCATCAGGAGCTGTGATAGGCGGCACAAAGGCTAGCAATTTTCGGCATGCAGATACATCCGTCCTGATAGCATCATCAGAATTTAACCTTGGACAAATAGTAAACTAACGGTTGGTATTAAAAGTGAAAAGAAAGGTTTGTGCGCCAATTGCAAAATAACTGAATGTCTCGTTGCTACGAAAACGAAAATTATTCCTAAGTGCAAAATCAAAATTCATCGCAACAGTAATTGAATAGATATTTTTTTTTAAACTTTAATGCCATTTATTTGTTTATTTATTTGTTTATTTGTTTATAACAATAATATTCTTATTTATAATAATATAATCATAATTATTATAATTAATGTAAGACACAGCGAAGACTCAATAACCAATTGTATGCGAGGAAAGATCTGGATACTTGTAGAGTGCTAGGGTTAATTAAAAATAGTTTGTTCTTCACGGCAAGAAGAAAATGAAAATGCTTGTTCTAGTACTTTGAGTTTTGTGAATAAATATTGATCTTTCAATAATTTGATTGACTGTTTAAATCACCTGACCTGGCAAGTGTCATTCAATTCAAAGTTTAAAAGGCTCATCATATTCCTTTATCTTTTCCTGTTTGTTATTTTAGGTTCAAATAGAATTTCTACGTTATACGTACCTCTTTTTCGCACCCTTTGATCTTATCATTTTACCTTCCAAAGTAAAACGAGTTTTTATTGTATAAGTACTTTTTTTGTTCTTGCTGGGTTTGCTCAAGTTGCATACTGCAGGTTATATTTATGACGATTGCACTTAATATCTTATTAGTTTTGCAAATATTTGTTTCTTTTCACAGGAGGAAACATTGAACGGCGTTCATCATTATAAATATCCAAAACATACAAACTTATCTCTTCCATTCGGATCTGAAAGCACTCAAGTTGTTATGACTGCAAACCCTTTAATGTACAATGCATCACTGGTCACTGAGGAATATTCACGTTTTTTTGAAGTGGGGCTTGGTTATTGGTTATCCGAGGGAGCACGTGACAACTTAGCTGGACGAAAATTATTACCAAGTTATGATTATATAATTTATGGAAATTGGATGGGAGGCTCTTTAGATCCGACGGCTGCACAGGAAAGAAGACCACGTCTCCTTGCTTTAGCTCAAGGTAATAAACCAAAGGTGATTCCAATGATGTTTGATCAGTTTCTTATAATATGAAGCTGCCAAATTTACTCCTCTGATTTCATGTTCCATTTGGTAGCGGTTGAAACAAATTAGTTTAAAAATAGGTATCACTTTTAATGCCAATTTACAAGCTAAACTTACATGCAAATCATTGAACTTGATTTACCTTATACAATGCAAAAAGTGCATAAACATTCACCCCCCAGTACCTTGCCAATATATTGGCCAAACTGGCCGTTCCATCCGGACCCGTTTTGGCGAACATAGACGAGACACCGAAAAAAACTTAGACAAAGGAGTACCGGAGCATTTCAACGGAGTTG
>JAAAKL020008853.1:0-15556 GCA_010016065.2 Carybdea cf. marsupialis auct. non (Linnaeus, 1758)
GCTCGGACTACTAAACATGACACAAGATTCACTTTTTGCTTATGGGAGCAAAAGGAACCCCAGCTAGTGTACTGGCCGGAGAAAGTTGGCTTCCTGTAAACAGAAGTCTGAAATGCCGTCCTCGACTTGCTGACCAGAACGTCCAGAAACGATAGACAACCATTTTCTTCTGATTCGACCGTGAATTTTAGGGACGGGTGCAGAGAATTCAGTTTATTGAAAAAACGCATGCTCGATTCTTTGGTGGTAAATACCGCCATCGAGTCATCGACGTATCTGGTGTAGAATAACATTTCACCGTCATCTTTTAGAAGAAACAAATTTGTTTCCAAATAGCCGACGAAGATATTCGCCAATGTGGGTCCTAAAGGGGAGCCCATGGCGACGCCGTCAATTTGCCGATACATAATATCATCGAAACTGAACTCCACTGAAGTTGTAGCAAGTTCCATGAGCTCCATAAAGAGGGATTTCGATTTGGGAAGGACAACGTCATCATCATCATAGCATCGCTGCAAATTTGAATTACCTCCTGTAAGGGGATATTAGTGAAGAGTAACAGAAGTGCAGGCATAGAATACCAAAAGGCCAATCTCCAGTTGCTGCTCGGAGCTATTAACAAGACCATAAAAAGGACACCTTCTTTACTGTGAAGGACTTACTATGAAAGCTCTACATTTTTTTCCTAATTAAAACTTTTTCTTTCACTCTTGAACAGTGATTTTAATCACGTTTATGTATTCCCTGTAAGCCCCGAGTTAAGACGTATGGGCGTCAGCTCTTAAAGATGGTGAAGGACGTAGTGGTATGTTTGCTGTATTTGTTTCTTAACTGTTCTGTCAGTAGCTTCTTAGAAGCTTTTTAAGCAAACCATTTTAACAACTTGTACAAAATGATTTTTTGCGTAGGATCTCCCTTCCCTACCTCTTGCTAATGCGTATTGACATGGTATCCTTAAAAAAAACTAATTCCGCAGTGTTTGTTTTCGTAGGCACATGAGGCAGGGGAGCACATGGGGCACTGTGCCCCTTCAAAATACTGCTATGTCGAAATTTGGCCAACTAAGGTCGCTCAAACTAGGGCCAAAAGTGGGCAACTAATGCCTGAAACAGCGCTTATTCATAGTGTAAATTGCTAACGTCAAATTTGCTTGAATATTTTAAAACTTCCGATCTAGAATTTACTCGACATAGGTGAAATTACCTACCTCTTCAATGTCAACCTCTATAAATTTGTTTCTCTCGCAGTGTTATGCACTTATAGCAATGAAAAGTATAATGGCTTCCAGAAATAAGACGTGCCCCAAATTCAAAGTTCATCCGTCTAAAGAGTCCATCAGTATCTTCCCTTGAATACCCTCGATGGCGAAAAATCGTTGGACCACGGGTATTAGAAACACCAAGCTACAGTTTCATACCAAGGAGAGAGAAATGTGGGGTGTATATTGATTAGATTGTATCACTGCACAATCCCCTGCTAGGGGCGAAGATACGAGGATACATTGCCTCTGCTAGGTGACCTGACTCCAGTGAAATGTGAGTTGAGTTGCAGGTGTTGTGAGGTAAAGGAAGTGGATGGGGCTTTGCTGAGCCAATGCGGCATCTTATGTTTGCAGCAACGTGTTCTTGTCTCGGGTCACAATTTGTAAGAACTGAAGCTAGACATCAGCGATATGGAATCTCGATGGTAAAAAATCGTGGGACCATGGGGAGCCTAGTCCACGGTCTCCGTAATTGCTTCAGTGCTGAGCTGCGGACTCGTACCGAAAAAGAGAGAAAAAATTAGTATTGATAATTTTTTGATTGCGCCCGTGCAAACAATCTGCAACGGCATACAATCAGGAACCAGCATCGGAAAAACTTGGCTTCACATATCAGCGTAATCCCTCAGGGATCTTTGCGCACTTCATGTTAGCAAGACTCCATCAACTCTCCCTGTCTTCAGCAAATCTCTCCAGTGTCAACAGTGGAGTGCCTGTTTCCTCTCGACTTAGGTTGGTCTTTACTTTTGGGTGGTCAACCACGGGATCGTTTACCAGGAAAACTGTGTTTTTATACTCTACATACCAGGGCCAAACCAGTTTGATCTCCTGTGGTTGACCAAAGTTTCCGTATCCACACCTAGGGCTCATCTCAAAGTTTCAGTCCACACTCTATCCTTGATAGGCTTCCCCGTGATTGCTCATGGACAGTTATTTTCAAGACCCACCTTTCACATGCATGGGTAGCTATAGGCACAACCAAGGCATAAAACAATATTGCTTTTAAGCAACATAATACTTCCTTCCTACTCCAAATGTTCTTCTTCTGTCTGCACATGGGACCACAGCGATTCGCCCCTTGATATCAGCAGAAGGGGTGCGACTGAACCCTAAAAGACAAACTCCTTCACATTTTCAACAGGGACATTATCAACGAAGACTGGAATTTCCTCGTTCACCTTACATTTATTTGAGTTAGGTTTAAGGTCCCACTTCCTACAAGCGATTTCCAGTTATTTAGTTGAAAGCTTTAGTTTGGCAAGGATATTCGTAGCCAGGGTGGTGTCGTCAGCATATTTGATATCAATTGATAAACTTGAATCCAAACACATATCTCATTTCAGGCTTGCAATCTCAACCCTCACAAATTCTAGAAATATATAGAACTGCGGTGAAGACAGCACGCACCCCAGCCTCACAACAGGTTCCACTCTAAACCATTCAGTGAGATTGCTATAACGGAAAAATACACGTTAACAGTTTATTTCTGCATATAGTAAGCTTTCACGTGTGTGTGGTAAGCTGTGTAGGGCAAGATGTTTTCTCCACTAGGTTCAAATGTAATGCTTTTAATTATTAGATTTAAATCTGTTTACCTTTTAAGAAGATTGGAAGGCTAAATACTTACAAGCTCAGCAACTTCTTATTGCTTGCTCGTGAATCAAATCGATCTTCTATACTTATGCTTTAAGGCAGGATCATGCCCAATCAGAAGAGACTTCTGTTCCTTCTATTGGCAGTCCATAAATCCATCACCACCTTAGATTACTGCTTTCCTTGAATCAAGGAAGCGATGGCCCCTTCAGTCACTTACGTCATAAAAATGGAAACTCAAGTTTTTTGCCCCTCTATTGGTACCGGCTAGGCTTTAATCCTCTACACGGAGAGGCTGTTGTTCTCTCCATAAAGAACCTCTAGCTCCATTGCTACCCTTGAATTTTGCCCAAACAAACAAACTCGTCCTCCTTGATGTCCCAAACACAACCAAAATTCTTGGTACCCAATACTCCCATGATGCTCTTCTTCCCGCCCAAACTTTCGATCGACTCGAAGTGGAATGTTGCTGATGTTGAGTCCAGTTTCAATACTTCAGTCGAGGACAGCAAACAGGAGCTAGTAGCAAAATTAGATGTTGGTATTTCTATTACCAACACAAATAGCCGTTTCCTATATTATGCTAAAATTGAAGACGGATTACTAATATATAAAAAATATACTGCGCAAGTACGGAAAATGCGAACGACTAGGGAAGAAGCCCTCCAAATATTGGGATTGCACGACGGTAAGTCATACGTTGCTGCCTCAACTCCTTTGTTGGCATGACTGCTTGTGGTAGATGTAAACCTGGTTTGGTAGTGTAGGTATGCAATATTTTGGGTAGAATAGGTAAGTTGTATCAGTTTCATCAGTTTAACTTGATTGACAATGCGATCGACCTGTCTCCACAGCTGTGTTCGGGTCAAGCCAATGACACTGCACGATGTTGCTCGTCGTGTTCGTCATCTAGCCTGTAGCACGTATTGGTTGTCTTTTAGTATACCTTACAATTTCTCAGTGCGTACATCAGCCGATACGGAAACCTGCAAAGTAATCGGAGTTCCAGTATATGTGGAACTGTTTTCAATATACGTTAAGTTCGATTGCTCTTTTACTTGAGGCGCAACAACAGAGGCGATGTGGAGCGTATTCTTTTGTCGCGATGAGGTTACCCCATTGCTAAAAATAACCTCTTGAGCACTCAGTCTTGTGATTGTTTTTATCAATCAGCAATGAAAAGAGTATGCCGTCGGTTTTGCTGCGAATTGCATAATCACCTCGTGGAATCTTTGCGTCCATATGTAAAGAGACAAGTCGCGTTGTTCTGTTTGTTTACATGTGAAGGCATGTTATCGGTAGGCCTAACGTGCAACTGTCTGACCGTAAAAACTGGGAACTTTACAAAATTATGTGAAAGTTGCCTTGAAAAATGGCCATACTAAGCAACACCGTCCTACCCTCCCACATTTGTAGTTTCCTAGTGTTGATGAGCTTTCCGTATCACCGGAAGTTACATCTGATTCTCACAATTTGCCGAATAGGCCTACGGGCCCAATGAGCTTGCATGCCTTATAAATATCTTGAAAAACTTGGCTTACCTGTGTCTCCTTGGTTTATTGGAGGTATTGATACCATATAACTGATTACGTAATTTTTAGCGGTTATGCTACGGCTATTATTCGCATTATTGAGTAATAACCTCACTGCAGTAGTATGCATTCTTGAATAAGTTGCAAGGAAAACTAGGCTATGGTTTTACTTATGACTCATCTTGTTATTTATAAGCCTATAACATTGTACATAATATGGTATGATAATATAATATAATGATCTGCCTGTGTAATGGTATAGGCCTAGCAAATGAGGTTATCTTTAAAGGTTTTATGAAGTTATGTATTGTCTATTGGGTACACACAGGTAACTGTCAAATAGTTCAACAAAACCATGTTACAGCATCCAGTTCATTTTTGGGACATAAATTAGATTCAAGCGTACATGTTTGTAACAAGAAAAGACACTACCATACAGTTGTAATCTTTAAACAGTATATCACAAGAATGGAAGTGTATTTGAACTCATTAAATTAATAGGTTAGATATGCAATCAGGTTTGCTGATTACAGGTACATGCATAGCCCTACTTTCAACAAGGAAGTATATTGTAGTTCAAGAGCGAAATACAGTTGCTGCACATGACCCCATTAGCAGCATTGTGAATGCCCTAAATGTGTCAAGTTAGACAAAATTGATTATGTTTATTCAGTATCAAACAACATAAGAATTTTGCAAAATATTTTGATTTAATAAATGGAAGCAAATTACTTTAAAATATTATCTGCTATTCTTTGTCATTGCCAAGAGGCCAGCTTATGATTTTTTGCTTAAAAACCTTTATTAAGCACCCAGAGATATATTATACAACTTTTATATTCATCATTAACAGAAATTTTAACATTCTGAAAGACTGAATTGAATGGTCCACTGTCAGCATGGTTTTATTATGAAATTGTAAGATTAAGAAGATGAAGAATACACTTTTAAGGTTGATAGAGGAGATACCAGCTTCTTCTGGTACATACATTTGGTGCATAGAAGGCATCCCTGATAGGCAAAATACTTCAAACATGTAATGGAACTTTTCTCTTAAAGCCCTAAGCCAAGTGCTTTTGAGAATGCTGGATAAATATATCATTAAAACTTTGGTTATGACATTGTGTGACTTATATGTATTAAAGTTGAGAGGCTGCAAAACTGGTATTTCTAAGCCAGTATGAGAGCCACAAAGAAGTTACTGTAACGGCCATGAAAAATGAAGAAGCAATTTGGCAGTTGATTAACTAGTGCACAGATTTTGTGCCACCCCCTATGGCAGTATTCCACTATCTTTTGCCTCAGCTTTTGGTGTTGCATTGTTTAAAAGGCCACTCAAATTTACGTTATGATAAGGATTTTATGTCTGGATTTGCACGTTGAGTTTTAATTGTTCATTCCGGAAGACTCTACTTTGGAAGCATACAAATAGACACCCACATCAAAGTTTAAGTGAGGTTTCACATGTCACATTATTGTTGCTTTGCAATCGTAGTTTCATTGACCAAAACCATGCAATTTATCATCAAGATAAGCTTTTTAGAGACAGTTGCATAGAAATGTTAGTTTTGTGGCCAACCAAAACAGGAATTTGATGTCCTTGCAAGTGCAAATTTGCTCAAAAATGTACCACAGCAGAGCAAGGGCTTCTGCAATGTGATCTGTATGAAATTTATTTGGAAAAAGTTTATATGCTTCACAAATCATCATGGTGGCAGTACATATTCAACCACGGTATTTCAATCTGTAATATGTCCCCAACAAGCCCATTTCATGATCTTAAATTAAGCTCAAATGTTACAGTAAATAGAATCAGTCTTGAAGACTGCCCTTTTTTGTTGGTTTGTGTTATTGTGTTGTAAATTATTATTTTGTGCAGGTTTAGGTTGTAATCACACTAAAATCATATTTCATACAGGGCTCCTATCACCTGCATACTGAAGGTTTTTTATTTTCCACTCAAATGTGTAGGCTAGTACATGTAGTTGTTACATGGATCTTCCTAGATCTGATGATCACTTGACAATTTCACCTTCTTTAAAATGACTGCCTTATTAAGAGTAAAGCCTGATTTCTAATTTTCAGTGCAACTCTAAGAAGTAGTATCATTATGTAGGCACCTTTTTTGTACATACATATCATCACTGCTATGCAGATTTTCCTATTACTTTCTTGAGATTAGCACTTGCATAATAGCTTTCTGTTTGTGAAAATGTATTCTTCTGCAAGACATCTGTTGACCTGAAGTCAATGGGAACTTGTACTGTGTATAATAATAGCTTATCAGTCATTTGGTAGTAGTTTTGCGGTTGTTACATGTATCTTCCAATGATTAATGATTGCTTGATAATTTCACCTTCTTCAACATGACTGCCTTGTCAAGAATAATGTCAACTGATTTCCAATGTTTAGTGCAAGCACTAAGAAGTAATATTACTACTTAGGCACTTTGTACCTACATATCATCTCTGTTATTCAGATTTTCCTATTACTTAGCAAATAGGTTTCTATTTGTGGAAAGGTATTCTGCAGCAAGACATCTGTTAACTTTCAGTCAATGGGAAATTGTCATTTGGTTGTAAATTTGTGCTGATCATCCCTTATCAAGTTATTGAGAGAACTCATCCCATCCTTGGAAAAAATATAGCATCAAGATGTAAGACCAATGTATACCACTCTTTGCAAGCTGATTAACTGATATACATCAAGATATTAGCCCATTTGAGATCACAATGAGTTAAGGAGTACAGTAGGTAAAACAAAAAAGGATAGTGATAGACCACCAGAGTTTATCCCCATACATTAAAAAAGAAGATGGCAATGATTGTTTACACCCATCATTAGTAAATTGTAAATTGAGTATGTGTATAAGTATCTTTACTGTATTTACTACAGCAAAATAAATCTTCTTTAAATAGTTTTCCCCATTACTTTGAGGATTTCTTCATGGAAAAGAGGATTTAGAGAAAGGGAATCTTACTTTTGAATAGCTTGCCAAAGCTTAGTTCGCACTGCATGATAAACAGTGTAGAATTTGAAAGAGCTGTTTTGTCCCTGCATCAAAAAATGAGTGTGGATGTGTTCCCATTAGTCTGGCAAATTGATTGCATGTAGTCCTCATATGGATCATCAGATCTTGATAAGATGGCTAGTAACTTTCATTTGCCACTTGATTTTGAAGTTTTGAAAAGAATCATGGTCATAATGATGACTGGTCATTATCTATGGATTTTGTAGTGGCTGTGTAAAATATTGTATATTAAGTGGGGGTTTTGAAGGGAGGGAATCCACTTAACAAAATCTGTATAATTCTTGTTGAAATGTATACAAAATTGTGGGTTTCTTTGGTTATTAAACTGGAAAATTTCACCGACTTTTTTTCAGTCAAGATTAGGACCAAGACTCTTTAATGTTATACTGAAAATAGGAGTTTAGAGTTCTTGTAACTACACACACGGAAGAGAGTTGGTGCATGGCAAATGCTGGATGTAGACCTCTTAAGTTCATTTTGGACTGTAAAGCAGTGAATACTTGACAGTTTATGAAGGACAGTGGTGGGAGAATATTTTAGGGGCTAATGTTATATACAAATATTCACCAGAGTAATTTACTAGACTAAAACTAATATTGCAGCTAAAACAACTAGGGGATGTTATAAATGCTATTGCTACTATTGTATGCAACTCTAGTAGCATGCATGGAACCTCCTTGTATCAGAAATTGGATGTTATCAAAATTCTATTCACTTACCAGGATAATATGTATAAGTAATAAAGTAATCCAATTTTGTAAGTCTAGAGTTCCTTCAGCTGCAGTATGAGACCGGTCAAGGATGATATATGTAAGCCTATGATCTGCCTTCAACTTCATAAGCATCACTGTAGCCTTGGTTGAACATTCATCATTAATAACAAAGAAAATGATTGCTTTTTATTTGCTTTCTAAATTCTGACTGCCTTCAGGGATAACATATTGTTGGTCCACACTGCATAGATAAGGAGATAAATGATTTTAAAATTTTATAAAAGACCCATGGTAGTGATGCAGACAAATCTGGTTACAGCAAATTTCACTGTGATATCTCTAGATGAAGCAGGGAGCTGCAACCATTGATATATATTAGCCAAAAGTCACTTACTACTTTGGTTTTTTCCAGCAACAAACAGTTAGCAGCCCCATTGATTCACATGGTTAATAGGGAACACTTTTGAAATTGTGATTTTAAAAATTCCTTTTTTTAAATGATTGAAGATCATGTAGAGAAGAATTTTAAAACATAGATGAAATTATGTAAAAGTAGTTGGCTATATTGAAAAATATGGTTTTGTACAATATACTTGTAAATGGCTTTTCTAGATGATAAAATTGTAAATTGCATATAGATATATCAATGATCATGAAATTCTAAAAAGAAATTTACAGATATGTAAGGTTGATCTGTCAAGATAGTGTAACCTTCCGTGGTAAGCTTGTAACAATTCAATTCTTGTGCTTTCTTTTACCACCACCCCCCCCCCCTCCTTGTTGATATCCATGTGTTTCATTATCTGTCTTCCATTTGTTTTCTTTCCTTGTATCCTTCCTTACAGTATTTTTTTCACCAGCTGTTCTGTTGGGACTATGGACTAGGAAAGACCACTTTTCACTGTCCACAGTAACTGTTATGTCCCAACCGAAACAAATCTTTCCTGGTTATTCTGTTCTCTGCATTTTCTGTGAATGGTCTAGGTTAGTTTTATCTATGTATAAAATTTTTGGTGTGGGACATCCTTGGTTTGATCCCCAATAGTGCTGTACATTTCATGTTTATTGAGTTCTATACTATGTATTTCATAATTACTAGAGTGCCTGAGTATGTCATATGTAGAGACTGTTTCTTCAGACTACAAAAGATAGTCCTTCAATTACACCTATTTGTTTTCTACCTTAGTATACAATTGCAAGTTTGTGTAATTTGTCCTTGCATTTATTGGCAATAAAGGAATTCCTGTGATCAGCTCTTTCTTATTTTTGTCAGCATTGTTACTGCATTCTTTAATAATGCACAAATTACATTTATGCCAGACTTCATTGTATGATGTAGCAGGTTGAATGATATTTCACTTGGTGATGTGTGTAATGTGACATGCATTTTAATAGCAAGGTTTTTTACAGCTCAGTTTCGAGCCTCTGTTTTAAATTGTTAAAGGCCTTATTATGGTTTGGTGACTGGTTTGAGACTGATTATATATCTGAAAATATACAAAATATATCTAGGATTTAAAAGCACAATATTAAGCACAACATAAAGTGGAGTATTTTAAAATTTGCTAAATTGTACAATGGAGGCAAGCATGACAGTAAATCCAGTCACAACAACAACACAGACCTTGAAAGGCAAGCATCTGTAGTCTTGTTTGATTGTGACAATTTCCTGTAACTTTAATTTTTAAGCAATTGATTTTCTTAGCAAAATTCACTTTAAACATTCTCGGCTACAAATTTTGTGAATCTACTTTGCTTTATGGTTTCCTAGTACTTTGAACGGATGCTAGTCAGACTGGTATTTTAACACCATGATATTATAAGCAAAGAGCTTTGCACATGGTAGAGTAATGTACCTTTTGTGTTGTTGCACATTCTATTTTATGTAATCTTTAGAGTTTGTAATGCACAGTGGGTTAGAGTGATTTGCCTGTGGCCTTTGGTAGTCATAGAACTGATAAATAGATGAAAATTGACATCTTAGATACCCATAGATGCATTGTAATTAGCACCTCCAACATTTAACCAATTTGCTTCAGGATTTCATGTGATTGATAGTTTCCCTTGTAAAGAAAAGTTTGCACAAAAGCCATTGAATTTTTCTTTTGAGTAATTTATAGTAAGGTATACTAACAATTCAGTGTATTTAATTGGTGAAGTTTAATAGAATTGATCATTGATGCCAGGGTTACTTGTATGATGTGACCCAAGCTGGCTATGCTATTGTTACAGGTCACTCATATAGAAACAGTACCGGTATTATAATCATCTGTATTTGTTCTTGATTTCTCAAGCATCTTTATACACTGATCGTTTTAAATATCACTTTGTATTTTCATTTAAAGACAGTATCTTTGCACTCAGTCATTTTCAAGTGATAAATTAGTGTAAGCATAGATATGCTAGGTTAATCATAGTTGCTGATCTGCTTGATAAATACTTAGCGTTAATTATTTTTTTGAATATAAAATGTGTAGTTGTAAATAGGTGGTAAGGGCTCTGTCATAAGTGTCCTTTATCCCAAGGGATATAGTAGTTTTGTCATTGCAGCTCTGTTGGATCCTGTTACAAGGATCTTAGGTACAACATGTTTTTCATTTTTGCCTATTACAAACTCATTTCAGAAGATTCATTGGATTAGAAACCTTGAATAGCTCCTAGAATAGGATTGAAATGGACCAGTTAAAAAAGTGTAGTTAGATTTCTTCCCTAAATCAATGCCTGCTTGGAAAGATATGACCGCGACTATTAACTTGCTAACAATGGAGTTTTAGTGTCTCTTATACTAATAATTTCCTAAAGTACAAAGTAAAATTATGAACAGGAATGCAGAAGAAAATCATTGTTTTGGGAGCTCTAATACCCATTGCATTTTTAGTGTGGTGAATCTTGTATTCTTGTGGGTAGCAACAGGCATTTGTTATACAAAGCAACAATCTGGAGGTATAGTTAACAATCAATTGCATGCAAATTGTGATAAACATTATTTTAGTGTTTCCTATACTTTTAAGATAGTAATACTTTC
The DNA here is from genome assembly GCA_010016065.2 of Carybdea cf. marsupialis auct. non (Linnaeus, 1758). Classification (NCBI taxonomy): domain Eukaryota; kingdom Metazoa; phylum Cnidaria; class Cubozoa; order Carybdeida; family Carybdeidae; genus Carybdea; species Carybdea cf. marsupialis auct. non (Linnaeus, 1758). Next base: position 11,156 of record JAAAKL020008853.1, read on the forward strand.
ATTATTATCCACTTTCATGTTGCAGTTCTGCAGCCAGTGATCAAATAGCCATATCACATTGTCAAAAAAATATGTCTTGATTCTCATTTGTGTGGACCATTCATTATTGACAGCAATGACTGTGTCTGTACAAAATGTGTAACCTTAATCACTTTCTCTTGTCTTTGTGAATGTGAATGATAGTGTTCTTGCTTCTTGTTCCTTGCCCTCATTAGAACCCTAACAGTATGATAATCAGTGACACCCCTAATCTGTTTTACATTTGTTAGGGCCTGTAATGTGCCAGCATACCTTGTGTATGGACTTCCACATATGGGCCAGAACTTAGTATTCTTTGCTAACAAGATACATTATTATGAAGTTCTTTCATTTGAAAAATAATTTCTCTAGTCCATAATTATTTTTATACCCTAGTGGCAGAATGGGATTTCAAAACCTCTCCCAGTTCTTAGTTCCAACATTTTATGGACAATTATTTGCTGTGGTATTTGTAAATCAAACATGGTCATGTAAGATTTTCACTTGATATAAGTCAATGTTGATTTGCATGGTTTCATAGACTATAGTAATGCTATCTTTGTACAGCCCACAAGGTCTGGGAGCTTACTAGTTTTTATTCCTTTGGTATTATACCAGGGTTATTGCACAAAGAGACCAGCTTTATTGGGCTAGATAATATGTCAAGTGATTTTAAAGATTGAAAGCTTAAATCAACCATATAGGTAAGGTCAATTGCCCTGATCAGCTTTGCTTAGAATACTTCAAGTCATACGAGGTTATGGTTGTGAATATTTATTAACCCATGAATAAAGACAACCGATTCTTAAAAGTTTTGATGTAGAAATCAATATATTTAATAGCCATGTTCTTTAGTAAAATACCGTAGGCATTTGGGGATTTATTGCTGTTTTTCCAGCTTATTAGCTGCATGCATGAATCATATGTAACGTTATGTACATCTGTATGTTATACTTATCATTAGCAAAGGTATAAACTTTTGTGTTCTTAGCTTATATTTCAGGTTTCTTAGGTTCATTTTATATATGTTAATATGATTACAATGGTTCCTCTTTGGTATGTTTTTGAAATATGTACAGAAAGTATTTAAGGTATATTTGACATGCAGATTGATTAAGGTATAGTTGATATATATGCCACATTTTTGTATTGGTAGATTAGCCCAGGTTACATATGATAATTTATTACAAAACATTTTGTTTGGAAGTTTTTCTGTTTTATTATTGTTTCTTTTGTTTAGATGCTAGTTCAGATGATATTAGACTCAATTATAAAAAACTAGCATTGAAGTGGCATCCTGACAAGAATCATGGTAACAAAGAAGCTACGAAGGTAAGCACAAGTTTAATTTGTTTACAATTGATTTTAGACTATTAAAGACTTAAAAATATTTTATTACTGTTATTTTGTACAGAAGGTTAAACTGGATTTTCTTTTTTATGAAAGCCAGCTGACTTCCAGCCTTTCTAGAACTATTTATGCCTCCTTATTAGCTGCATCTAGTATATGCGTATTTGGCTACATCATGATTTGCCAGAAAATTGAATCTTCCTACAGTTGTTAAAATTTTATTGTACTTAGCCTTTGTGTAGAGAATTAAAGTACTTAGTAGATGTGCTTTGTGCAGGAGCTGGTCATGAGGGAATTTGAGCAACATATTCGAACATGAACAACTTCCCTGTTGCTTCTTTGGTGCTCTCCTTGTCTTTTGCTTCAAGATTTGTTATCTTTATAAACAGTTTGTTATGTGTTTGATGGCCTTGTTGGGATAGTTGCGCTTTTTGAAAGAATACTATGCAAATCTCATACTCAGTCATTAATGTGACATCATCACCCCATGTCAGCACCACCCCCTCCCAATTTTCAAATGGAGAGTTTCTCTTTACGCAGTGAATTCACCTATGATATATTAAATGGGTAGGCACAGTCGAGAACAAAATATTATTGGTGAACTAAGTCAAAGTATGAAAGTAGATTATATTAGCAATCTGAGCTACTGACAGAAAGATCCAATCACATTGTGACAAGTTTTTCTTCAGAATGAGAACATCCCAGAAAAATATTCACCTGAGATATGAGATAACATTCACCATGGTATTAAGCATGTATTTACCAACTACCTTTTGCTCGACAGATATTGTAGTGGGCCATGAAAACTCTTTAAGTTGTTGGTTTATAAACAGCCTTAATGTCAGGGACTTTGATTATGTTAACTTGGTCTTATCAGTGATTTAGGTATGTGGCTTACTATACTGAACTGACAGTACTACCTTTTCCTTTTTCCTATGAATGAGAAATGGGAAGTGTGTGTCAACATTTGATCATAAGCCATAATGTAGGCAGTATGTCCCTACACATGTTCTCTTTTATGTCATTGTGCAGTAAAATTTTAAATATTTGATTTTAGGTATATTTAGTCTAGTCTTACAACATTGTATGTGCCCTTCATTTTTAATTGCAGAGATTCCAGGATGTCTCTGCTGCTTATAAAACATTAACAACAGATAGTGATGCAGATATGATGGATGATGAAATCATGAGCTGGGTACACTTGTCATTTCACCTTTGTATTTTCTGTAGATAAGCAACTTGTTGTTGACTTTAACTCATCGTCACCAGGGCACAAGTTTTCTCCCAAATATTTAGATACACATCTGGCTTGATAATGTATGAAATTCAGATGAGGCAAGACCCTCTTATTTTGACAGGCCAACTTTAAATGAAACCTACCATCCATAGTGTCTAGTCCTCCCCCCACCCCTCCTAGGCATAGTGGGAGCTAAGCATCTTTTCAGAATTTTCATGCATAGGTACAAACCTTTTTTTAACATGTTAAGGGGGGACTTGCCATATTGGTAGGCAAGGGTGATTGTTAATGGCAAGAATGTTTAAGAGATAGAGACTATGAGGTTGCTAAGTTTTGTGATTTACATTGTTGGAACGATTTATCCAAGTAGAATGAGATATTAAAAAGCAATGAGTTTCCATTCATTTGCAGTAATGGATTTTTGATGGCAAGTGATGCCAGTTACTTGCAAAACTTACAGTGTCTGCTTTTCCATATTATATTATTGCATTAATAGAAAATTCATCTTACTCAGTGGGACCACATCTTACAGTGTTCGTGCAAAATGATAGTGTTGTAGGATTAGTGGAGACTGGTATAGCTTTATGTATACATTATTTTTCACAAATTTCAAGTCAAGTTTTATACTAGGCAGAATCCTTACTTGGTATTTGTCCCTTCCCCCTCCCTGGTGTCCTCTTTTGCATATGAATTAAACATGGTGGCCTAATTAAAAAAATGCTAGATATTACAGGAAACCTGCAGTACCTGGAAAGCTGTATATTTTCCCACAACACTTACGGTGTGCCTCAAGGAAAAAGAGAGGAATCAGCCTGAAAAAGGCCACTTTGGCTTCCTGTGAAGCATCCATGCAGTTAAAACAGTTTATTTTTGTTGACATAAAATGATAAGTTACCTGACCATTTTTGTACAACCAGATGCTACTATCTCCCCCTTCCCTTAATGCTAGCTCCGTAAGCTTATAAGGCATCAGACATTCCAACTAGATGTTACAATCTGCAACATTGCAAGGAATGACATAGCCACAAAAAAACTTGATTAATAAACTATAAGGGATATTGTAACACTCCATCAACTCTGAAAGACAAACAATGATTGATTGTATAATACACATATTGTGTTTTATAATTGAACATAATAGACTGATTCCATAACAAAGGTTCAAGTCCCATAACAAATCAAAATGGAAATGAGCTTTGGGATCTGGGATAAACTCTAATATCTAAACACCAGATTACACCAATGGTGTAAGTCATTGTTTTAAGAATGATCCAATATGGCTAGATGCCATTAGCACTACATTCTTGTGTGCTCTCAATGAGTTAATACCACAACAGATAGCATTGTGTATTTCTTAACTTCTGCTTGCTTTGCATTCAGTGTAGATCAGGAACAATCTCTATCTGCAGATTAGTCTATTTTCTTTTTCAAATTTGGAAGGGGTTTTTCAGGTTGTATTTGGCTGCACATAGGGGTCTCAGTGCAGAAATGTTTGAAAACCACTGGATTAAACAATAGCCCATATTGTTGGGGATTGGAAACATGTTAAAAATTAATTGTGATCAGTTTTAGTATTACAGAAATTTCTTTACAAGAGCAAATATGTCTCTTTTGTATCTGTAGATTGTGGGATGTGATTAGTGTGATCGTATCATATCATAGAATGATACGTTTCTTAGTTTGTCAGCCATGTAAGTGTATTGTATAGAGCGCTCTTGTTCTGGGGCTTATGAGAGTAGTCTAGTGCCTATTAGTTGTAGAGGGGGGGCATAATGTATCATGTTTAATTCTTTGGC
>JAAAKL020008854.1:0-15555 GCA_010016065.2 Carybdea cf. marsupialis auct. non (Linnaeus, 1758)
AGACTGAAATAAAAATCAAATATGGTAAACAAAGAACCTTATAAAATATAAAAAATAAAAACGTAGAAATATAAAAACATAAAAATATAATCTACATCAAATTAAAGTAAGATTGCTTAAGAATATTACATTTATTAGCCTACTTTATATTTCCTAGTAAGGTATTCCATCCCTTACCAAACATTTAACTCTATTTTATATCTACCAACTTGCAAAATTACCCTTGTTTATCCTTATTGTTATATACTCTTTTCCCTCTTCCTTATCAGCAGTCTCGATAAAGTTGTAGCAAAGCATTTACGATAATAATTCTCGAGGATTTTACTTCGGCTTCACGGATTACATTTTACTATAACACAAACGATGATCAACAAGTCAATTGTATCTCGCGAAAGCTTCAGGATGCTGCTGCAGTTTCAATATCTACCTTTTGCATGCTGGATACTTCTCAACGCTACATTGAAAGACGTTCTGGACTTTTAAACTCACTAAAACAATGTAAGGGCCAACACTTGGGTAAGTTGGCTAACTATACGATGTTTGGCAACGTTCAGATATAAACGAAGTGCACAGATACAGCAGCTTTAACTTCTAGGAATGCAATCTCAAAATAACTTCGATCAAGAGACAGTGCGAAGGCACCCTTTCCACTGTTCAGAGGAGTGATACGCATGCTTTGAAAGGGACCCGTCGGACTGATAATCGACGCTTTTAGCGCTCACTGTCAATACGAAGTTGATACGCCAATATTTAAGTCGCCCTGAATCTGACCTCCAGTCAAAGGGACCTTGAGAGTGATACAAAGATCAGGCTGTGTTATCAGATTATTGCATTATTATGAGCTTGTGTTTCACGAGCATCAGTTTGCATTCATATAACTCTGCAAGATCAACAGAAACAGTATAACAAAACAAAAATTTTCTTTGCTTGGGGAAACGGCTCTTCTAGTTTTAAAAGCGATCTTTCCTTCACACACAATCCTATTGCGCATGGGATTTAGCCACACTTCTCGGCGCCTCGTGAGGGTAATACGCGCACTACAATTATAAACGTGTCAAGACAGTTCATCATGGCGATGAGAATTAAACCTATAACCTCGGCCTGAAATTGATACACCGACCTGTTTATTGACACTTCGTCATTTTGACAAGGCAGTTGCTGATACAACATCCCTTTTTAAGTACTTCGTGATGCATTGGCGACAGCTTATGGTCGCATCTTGACGAATCGATATCTTTCAGGAACAGGCAAACATGACGGCCCCTTATGCCAACAACAATTCTGCCGCTTTGATATAACTCTGAAATTCAGTGCCCACAACATTGTCAATAGTATCGATACTGCATCCTACCAAGATCGTCAACACAAGATCATGTCGATACAGCCACGAAGATGTTTGGTTAGAGATTACGGTTCCATGGGGAGGTAAGGATTGGTGTGGTATCGTGCTATATTGCCAGGGAAACTTGACGGGGACACAAGGTTAGCCTACTAACGCATCTTCCTAATCTGTTATCAATAGTCAAAGAAATAAAGCTAAAACCAACAAAGAGCGTTCATAAACATAAACCAAATGTTTTTGTTAAAAGATGAAGGACAGTTGATTTGTTGATGCTGCCATAGCTGATTCATACTTCAATATAACTTGACGCTTCACGAGATTTAAAGTGGCAATGGGGACGTGTTTCAGGACAGTCGACTCTCGCGATGATTCATTCTTCACTCATAATAACTTTCTCCATCCTTTGAATCTGATCCTGCATGGATCAACTAAAGCACGATTCACTGGTCGGTAATCACAACACAAGTTCCTTCCAGAACAAGGGTATGATAATACGGCGATAATTCTTACCTGAACAAGATAAGTGCTAATGCCAATAACATCATCCGCTGGATGGACTGTGAACATGAATGTCCTGATAGCTCCATTCCATCACAAGAAAAATCGGAGTCTGTAAGTGAAAGGAAAATTAAAAAATTACTACCAGCTCAGATTCCCTCGAAGCTGACACTTCAATCAACAGTAGTTGACCTCTGGAATTTTCAAAACATTGTCAAGCCACAGCACGCTGACTGGGATTTCACAACTGATTTGCTTTGCTCGTAGACTCAAACGATGATGCTTTGCTTGTCAGATTCTGTGACCATAAGTGTAGAAAACTGTCAAAGGTCCCACTGATGGCATGTGTATGAAGATCGTTTATGTTCGAAAAGGGAATAGCCACAAATTAGCCTAAAGAGGCAGACGTGTACTGTTAACACCCTAGCATGGGGTTTCAATAAACACACTTAGGGTTTACAAATCGTCACTAGAAATGTGTGACCACTGTCGCTACGGAAACAGGCCTATCGCCGCAGCCATCAAGCATGTCCGACATCATCACTTAATTTGTTATCTCTGCAAATACTTCGTGGTTGCTGTTCTGAATCATAGAGGAGGGGTTCGTGTCAGTCGGCTTACAAATCGCATCATCAGAAAAAATTGGAAAACGTCGTACCCATTCAGCCCCATGCGGGGTGGTAATGAGCAACATTCCTGTCGTGTAGTAAAAAGGGGTTGTTGTTTACCAGGTCATGCGTATTTATGTTTTGCAATGCTTAAAGGCAGATAGGTGGAAGGAGTAAAGGAGTACAATGTCGTTAACAGCTAGGCAACACAGGCCACTAGCAGAACGTAGCAACGCTTGTAGGGGGTGGTTGACCGAGCCATGGCCAGAGACCCCTTGCTTGCAAGGAACTACACTTTAGTTCTAAAGAAAGTCTATGTTTGTGTTTGTTCATCTTAATCTTAAGAAAGTAAGTGGAAAACTATGTGGACCACGATGAACGCCCCCCCCCCCCCCCCGGCATGATCAGACTTGGGAGACCACAAGGAATGGGCTGGTGGCTACTCCATTGGGAGAGTGACGTCTGTGATAAACGTATTGCTTTAAGAGATGACATCGGCTAAAGTTTAAATACCTTGGAGGTTAAATCTCAGGAGGTATCGGGAGTGATTATCCAGGGCAGCACTCACTTTATTATTTTACTTTGTTACAAGAGACGTTGAGGGTTGGTGTAGACCGGCTGCGGATTATATTAACTAACTGTAATCAAAAATGAGGTAATCAAACCCCTTCGTGCGTACTTAACTGTTTACTTTACCGTATGGCTTTGAAGCGCCAATGCGTCTGTGATTAAAATTCTGTCTGACGAAGAGTCAGGAAGGGGCCATGAAGATTATTAGCATGCTTTTACAAAATATCTTGATAATAAGTAACAAGTGCATTTTGTCTGCCTGCTTTACATTAAAGGCACGCTGAATTCGCAGCTTGGTGACTCACGAAAAGTAACATAAAAGCTCCCAAATGCGGGCAAAGCAGAGTCCCATATTAAGAGCACAAAGGTATGTCTGCTAGGAATACTAATTCTTTAAGCATCTTACACCTGTCAGCGAAGTGTTCTCTCTGGCGGCATCAGGGGCCATAGAAATGGTATCAGTTCGGACCCCTTTTAAGTACCTAGGTCTTTTTTAATAATCGTCAAAATCTGTAACGTTGAAGAAAACTTTGGAATAAATTGCTAGTAGATAGTTAATTAAGCGATCTGAATTATATCTGTTGCCCCCGGGAGCTCGCGTCTCCCCTGGGGATGCCTGTGTTTATCAGAAGGTACGATGAGAGATTCCAGGGTGTTTTCGCATCTGAACAAGCAAGCAGAGATAGTGTGTGAAGCGGGCGGCAGGAGCGGCCGCGTAAAAAAGTTGTTTTGACCTAGCCCGGTTACTTCTATCTCTTTGTCTTGAACTGGCGGAGTGGACGTTCTAGCGCCAAGGCTGCACTGTTGCAATCTTAGATGAATCGTTGACTACTATCAAACCATTTGTTATTTTATCATATCACCTGTTAACCTAGGAGTAATAAGGCTCGTAACAATCTCAATAATCAATGGCCATTCCTTATCAACACTATACAGTAAGCTTGGCCTTTATCTATAGAGAATCGTTTTCATTACACTGTCCTGCCACAGCAATAGATGGGGGATACGCAGCATTGCTGGAGAGTGGTGAGGCCTACAGGAGATGGCCGAGGAGGTCCACGTTGAGGTGTGATCGCCATACGAAACTACTACTACTACATTACACGAGGAGACACAATCATCGCCATATCCCGTTGGAGCTGCCAATTTTCTCTCTATAAAATAACCCACCCTTGGTGTTGTCTCCTCGCTGTTTCCATGCTGTAGCGCTCATCATGGGAGACTCTGATAGCAAAAGCTTTCTTGAATGAATGAAATTCTAAAATTACTTCACATTTACGGTATGAAGAAATTGCCGAAATGACTAAAAAATGTTGTTTAATATTTTGAGCATTTCTTTAAGCAAGAAAAAATTTCACTGCAGCAATCATCACACGTAAGAGAGACAAGTTATACGTTTCCAAGTCACCATCCATGACTTCAATCTCTACACGTAACGTCTAAGGTTAATGTTTTTATTTTGAATATAATTTGCACTAATTACGGCTAAAAGTGGCAATGGAATGCCAAACTTTTAATCATGGTTGTGTGATCATAACTCAGTGTTATCAGTCTTAACGTATCCGGAAATGAAGCATTAGAGTTCAGCGTTATTTTGTGTTGCATGGAAGAACTCTTAAAATATTGAATAGCTACTTGCTGAGATACTCATAGCCGATCATCCTAAATCTAAGATTACATTCAATGGTACACAAATGTTTAAAATAACAAAGATTACGGTGAAAACACAGGATTGACGTACAGGAATGTTTTTGTAGAGTGCGCCTCCGGTCAAGTTGGAAAAAAATTGACACTTGAAGAACAGCTTTCATATTTGATTGTTGCATAGAGGTCCACAAACCCATTACGGGTGCGCAAATGACGCTCCGGATCCATAACCTATTTATTAAGGATTCGCATCGAAGAGATCATTATTTCTTCTCTTCTGAGCCATGGTTTCATGGATTGAATCAATAAACAAATTATGCATATATAGTTGGTCGAGAAACCTTCTTAATGACAATATAAAAAACAACGATTGTGAGGGGAGTATATGTTTCGATTGAAAGCTCTTCCTACTTCGATCCCTGCCAGAATTTAACTGACGTCACAACTTAATTGTTTTGAAATAGCTTCATACAATGACCATGATATTCTACTAAAACACTTCGACAATGAAAAGCATACATGCTAAGTATCACAAAATGTTAAGGGAACCAAGTGTCGCGGGATCCAAGCACGACGTCATGTTCTTTACAATACAAGAATACAGACAGCATTGTTAAAATATATAAGTTCTTATTACTACGTGGTGTAGTCCTGTCTTCTTTATGTCAAATGGAGAATCACCTCAGTTTTAAATACGGTTTGCAAAGAGGATGAAAACGGCCGCGGGCGATCACTTACTACCAATGGGTAAATAGGATGGAGGGAAGCGACAAACACCCATAGGTTTGTTTAGAGGAAACGACCAAACAGAGATGTCATTCCTGTTTTCCACCCTTGGCTGTGTGTGCAGTGGGGTACAATTAGTTTTAGTTTTATCCTTACATCAAACTATACTTGATCTTTGCCACACTACACTCCCTTAAGACCGACATGTGATTTCCAACATTTGGAACCTATCAATACAACATTGGTAAAGTGCAGTAGTGTATATATACACAGAGAGATAGATATAGGTATAACTCAAGATATAGATGTAGATATGTATAAGAAAATAACACAGTCACAGATAACCTTAATACTGATATAGGAAATTACAGAAACTCGTTCACCATTCTCTCTGGGATAAAAACGCAAAACCATCCCTTATTTGGATTACTATTTCATAATGTATGTTCATCTAACTGCACTGCAAACAGACTGTACTATTATGAGTAAGTGTAGATTTAAACACCTTCGTGTGTTTATTTTCACAATCATCTATACAACACCGTCATTATTTTCATAATGCATTTACTTAAGACTGTTGACATTCGTGTGTCCTTAACCTCATGTTCATATGCATGAAACTGATTCCCTTATCCTCGCAGACATATTGCGACTGCAGCTGTTGTAGTGGGGTACATAAACGTCCGTGTTTGTCCCTCATCTTCTTACAAAATCGAAATCACAAGGTGAAAGCTACGCCTGGCTAGAGATAATTCATGATGTTGTGTGTTTTCTCTGCACTGTTGTATGAATATCTGCAAGGCATTAAACTGTTCTATGGTTTTGTTTATTCTAAATCTTTTCATTTCATCTCACTATATCTGTGGCAGGGGACCTGATATCTGAACGCTAAAATCAATTGACTGTTTATTCATACTCATTTTTTGTTCAGAGTTCATTCTCAAAAGACTGAAAATAGTCCACGTTCTCTCTCTCTCTCTCTGTATTTGCAATCCATACACCGAGCATAAAAGGCAACGCCCGGTTACAAACTCTGACAACATTTACCAAACAAAGTAAACGGGAATACAAGACAATTTAGCAAGATGTTTTAATTGCATTTAATGTAATAGCAAGACTTATGTTGTCTCCTACTTTGAGTCTGTTATTTTCCATAAAAACAATTAAACACACCTTCCTCTTGCAAAAAACTTATCTTTTTTCTAGTGTTTTTAATAGCTTAGTTTCGAAATAGATATAGAAGAATTTCACGATGTGATTCAGTTAGAATACTTCTTGTTATACTTTGGCCATGCCTCTGCATTCCTCAAGATTTGGTAGTAAATCGTGTTACCTAACCAAGCTCTCCCTCGTTTTCATTTCTGTGAGCAGTGCTATGGCATAGGCTTTAGAAAATACCTCCGCTACAAAATCCATGTTGTTTTCTTGCACTGCACTTTTTTAATCCCTTATCAAAGTAATACACATGTCATCCTCATTTTGATTGGTTCACTGCAAGATACAATGGGTTGGAATAACACGGATCTGATCCGCAAACTTCTGCAACTTACAGCCAGGCTACATGTAGCGAGCTGCAAATTTCATGTAGCACGATAGGCTACTTTGTAGCGCTCTACATGTAGCCGGCAAGCACGTAGGCGAGGTAGGGTACCGCCTGTTCTGTTCTACCCTGGCTAACATATGTTACAGAAAAATATTATTTGCATTTCACCTTATCTACCATGTTTTATCTGCCATTTCATTCCGCGGAAATTTCATGCAATAAAACTTCAAACTGTTCTTTATGCTTTGATGCACTGGTACATTGGTTTTTATTTATATGTATATTGTTTCATTAACTCTTAATGCGTTCTTCGTGATTCTTTTCCCATACTTTGGAAACAATGAATATATGCTCTTCCTACCCTGATATTTTTTGGAAGGTCTGAACGCCAGCCCTCTGTTGAAGCGCCAAGGACGTAAGTGGTAGCCGGCTATAGCGTAATCGGTATTATCAGCTTTGCTGGCAGAGAATAGATTAATGGGCGCATGCGCAAGTCATGTCCTCAATTGTAGCTATCTACTCAACCTAACAAAGACTGTGGCAATAACTTATATCATAAAAAGAAATATGAACGGCTGTTGGCGAACCAGATCATGCGTCTTCCTGCCTCTCTTTTGTCTCTTCACTAGACTCTAGGCTAGGCTACTGTGACATAAATCAATGCATGATAAAGAGGCTACCAAAAGAATTTTTGATTAACTGGTTTTATTACCGAAAAAAATGTCGAATAAGTGGAACGAAGGAAAGAAATAAATGAAGTTAATTAAAGAGATAAGTCACTAACCCAGCTAACAGATATACTGTGACTTAGCTAGAGAAGTAACCCAAGTTCTTAAGCAAAAGTTTAAATGAAACGTTCCTTTTCCTTAGGTCTTAACTGCATTGTGGTCTAGGAAGTGTCTCCTTTAAGTGGTACGAATAGTAGTACGATAACGTTATTTTTAGTATGATATGATTGATCATAATATTGTACATAGTAAATGGATAACTGAATGCTGTCATTTACTACCGCAGTGTAGAATGTAGTAGAAAAAGAAAGGGACTGGCCGTCCAGTTTTATTACACCGTTGTTAATAATCGGTTTTGTTCCGTCAAGGTAGCACAAAAAAGCAAAACCGTATTTGCACTTAAAAGTGTTTTTGTTTCTGACATTACTTAAAGAAAAGATCGTCACGATCTTGTACCAAAAGGATAGAACAAAACTCATAGGTAGTGATATTTTCAAAGAGCCTATTTAAATAGAGACTGCGTGATTGGTGTTGAGTTTTGGACTAAACAGAGTCCGTGAGAACTATGTCACTCACCAAAACGGCACAATATGAAGCAAAACTCTTTTTGTCAACAAATACAAGGTTATGTTGTTTTCATGCGAAATGATTCCAAAACGGCCAGAGGAAAAGCAGACACAAACTTTCCCGTGATATAGAAGCTGCCATCTGTATACATTGGTGCACAGTCTGAATTTACGAGCAACTGCTGTCCTATAGCAAAGTTAATATGCCACAACTATATACAGTATTAGGAGTGTTGCTACATGACACTGAATATAACTTCCTTAGTATATCTACAGCAGACTTGAGTTAAAAACAAACTTAAACTGACATACATAACCGTTTCATAATTCAACATTTAATAATGATAGTTTCAAGAGGCATGATGATGTGTAATCACAGATATACCATACCTAACTAGTTCAGAATCTGATTTTCAAATAGGTAGTAAACTGGAATAACATGCGTATCAACACTCAACTACTGCCCCGCTCATTAGGCAAGTGTTGCTTTACTCTCTGAAGTTGAAATGCAAATGAAGTATCTCTCACACGTAGGGTGCAACTATGCATTGATAAGCATAAACAAACGGGACGTATTTATAATAGGCCTGCGAGAGACGTAAACAAGTCACGTTATGACAGAATAAACATGATTTTTTACCAAAACAGTGCTAGTACATGATTCATTTTCATTTAGCGCCTATATCATTCTAAAATGAACATTGATTGATTGATTGAATTCATAAAAGTAATTGTAGTAGATAAAATGGTGAAACGTTACGATAAGATACTGTTGTTAAACAGGATGAAGGAATAGAATGTGCAAAGATATAATTATTCAGAAAATGGTAGCGAGATGGAAGCAAAGGGGAGACGGAAAGAAGGAGAGGAACAGAAGCACAGAATGAAGCAAAAGAATTAAGTGGAGACAAAAGTGTAAGAGAGAGACGAAAAGAAGCAGACGAACGAAGAGGAGAGAGGAACGGAAGGGAGAGAAGGACGGAAACATAAGATTAAAGGATCAAACATATGATATCGACCTACTATTGTATCAACAGAGACTGTCTTAGGAAGAAGTGCAGATGATCTCACCCTTAATGTCCTATGATATCATATACTTGGATAGGTAAAGAAACGTATGACACCAAATAAAACGGGTTTCTAGAAAAATGATGACGGTGCAAAACAACAATGACACTTGGGACAATCAACGATTGTCAACCCTTCACAATTTGTCTTTATTAGTAAGTGTACAAGCAAACATTGTATAGGAGGGACAGCATGCGAAGAAGAGAAGATGCATGTTTTTGAAGCTTGTATAAAAAGAAAACAAAAGGAGACAAACGTTAAATTGGGAGGGCGGAGATATGTAATTCCGGGAGTGTTTGTAAGGGAGGTAGAATAAGCATGAGGGTGATAAGAACCAGATGCTTACCAAAAAATTTCATTATTTGACTGTCGTTTCAATTCCTCTTTTATATATGACAATTAAAATTTATGAGTTATTTTTATACTCCGGTATTTCAAACTTTGACATCAAAGGGCAAGAACTCTGTTCTTTTACATCTTTAGAAACAACACAAATATTTTTGAAGCAACCAAATCAATTGCAATAAACTTCTTTAAGCATTTACCTAGTCTTTATCGAGATGATTGGCTATACTTTAAACCTAAATTGAAGGAATTTGTCGATTGGATTGATTAGTGTATGTTCTAGTGACGAAAGGCTAGAGGGGTGTCGGAAGCCACAAAAATAGAGCTAATGATAAATTACCAATCTCTGTTGTGCGAATGGTGTTAAAATATTGATGGTAGCTTATGAGAGAACAAGTTCAAGAAAGAGTGATGGTAAGTTGAGGCGTCAACCTTGTCATGTCAAGTACGTGTATGGATGTAAAAGTGAGTCATCGACAAAAATATAAAACATATTTGGCATTTTAAGAGCTTGTGATGAGAAAATATTAGAAATCCTGTCAACTTTACCAGACAGTTGTAGCCATGTATCTGATAAAAACCAAGTAGAATGTCTAAAACCCAGTGTATTTGGGAAGGTGTCAATTTGTGTAAAGTCATTCAGCACCAACATCAAGAGGTGTATAATACTTCTCTTTTCTAATCTCGATAGTGCTCTATTTTAGAAGCGTAGTGTGACATGGCTTTGTATTTACAAATGATGCTCGATTTGCAGTGTAAAGAAAGTGCTCATAAGGTAGACTAACCTGCAAAACTACTCAACTGATGCCAAGAAGGTAGAGGACTCACTAGAGAAGAAGTGACCATCTGGAACCTGTGATCGTAAAAGATCAACACCAATAGACCACTGATAGGAGCAAGAGATGAATACGACTTTCGTTCTACCTCTTGGCTCTGCTTGTAAGGAATTTATCTGACTATTACAAATAAACCAAAAATAGTCATAACTTCCAGCGAGGCATTTCAAAATATCTTTGAATTCTGAAATCAGTGGGATGTTCACGCGAGGTTTTTGTCTGAGGTGCTGATCACAATCCTTGAAGGGTTTCATTGATCATTTATTCACAAATTTTATTATTTGACAAATCATATTCTTGTTTATGCAGTTACTTAGTTTTTAATATGGATATTAGTTCTTGTAGCAAAACCAAAGAAAATAAAACAATTTAGAAGTGTTAAATAGATAACATAAGAAGTAGAACCTTGGCAGATACGATGCTTTTCTCGAGTGCTTCCTCTGCAACTTGCGGTACAACTAGCTTCACTCGCTTCTCATACGTTCAAGAAAATCTTAAAATCTGTGCCTAGGAATTATGGCTTGGTCAACCAGACACTTCAGGAGTCAATCTCCAATCCTCTGAAATAATAAACGGATCGCAGAAAACCCAAGCGGCTAGAAACACTTATGAATTGTCGAGAACTCAAACAAATGATACTTGATAATTTCAAGGAGGATGTTTATCAGAGTAAAAAGTCTAATAATTTTCATTTAGATACGATTTGGTGATGGATAGTAAAATGTTATACTTACCCTGAGCAGATCGATAGAAGTTCCGGCACGTTGCAGGACAAGTAATAATCGAGGCTGACTCAACGACTGTTCAAGTGGAAGAACATCGTGATGATTGAGTAGAAAACCAGATTTTGACGCAAATACCGTTTTCGGCGCTATTGTAATACGATTGAATAATACTATACCTCAGGTATTAGACTTTGGCTACCTGACGAATCGGTCTTTTTTGCTTGGCAGTATGATTTTAATCAAAGGCTCTCGTGAGTAACTTTACAACTGTATTTCCATTTTCAGATGAGAAGCCGTGACGCCTGAGAAAAACTGCTCTCGTTCTGAGTCGAGGCAAGCCATACATTTAACTAATCTGTCATTCTTTGCCTTCCTAAGCACAGGCGATGTCCAAGCGCTTTTCTCAATAGAAGAATTATTCTGTAGACAAGAGAATCACTGGACAAGGGCAGAACAAATGGAACGACCTGAGACCAATGAATCAGAGACAGCAGTCAAACTGTGTGCTTCAAAGTAACGAAGAGTTTGCATTCTTTCTGAAGCAAAACGCAGAAGAATGAAATGTGTTCACTTGCAAATCAGAAAAAAGCAGCGTTCCTCATGCTCACGGTCGGCTTTTCAAACTCAAAGGCATCAGTACTAGACATTTTTCGATTTAAGGTCATAGGAAACAGCAAGAGGAGAGTACTAGCACGAGTTCACTCGTCTCTATGTTTGTTTTCTTCCACAGTTTCCCAGTTTTAATACCAATGCGCCTACCAAGACCACGAGCTGAAGTATAAACATTGGATTCTGTATAAATGTTCTAATTTATGAGACATTTAATATTTTTTTGTGATATTTATGTAGATCTATCCAAATAGAAGCCGTATGTCATTGTCTTTCGAAAGCTGGACACTGGGAACGAGGCTGTCACAGAGTCGCACTTTGCCGTCGGTTTATTTCGATCCTCAGAAAAGAAGAAAATTCATATTCCTCATTTATTTATATTTCTTTCCATAAATATTTTAGGTTTATGCATTTGTCATTTTTAAATCATAACCAATGGTTAAATTGAGGGGATAAGGCTGTGAAGGTCTCATTTATAGCGTAAATTGAGTTCCCCTATTTTTCTTTCGAAAGCTTACAGCTTACATGAGCCCCACTTCTTTTTTATAGGTAAACACTGCTCATTACAACCCAATATGGCAATAAAGTACACAGATATTTTATGCTGAGAGGTTCAGGAAACACTTCCAAGTAACTTTATAACAAAGAAAACTGGCGAAGTAAAATGCATCGAAGAACCTGGGAAAGGCACACAAGTAGCGTGTCCAGGAAAGTCATTAGGGAGCGGGGTAAGTCAAGAGTGAACATTCTGAGGAGCCACAAGGTAGGGAGGGGTGTTAGCGGTAATCCCATTGACGGGAGCTTAATCTTATCCGAGAGAACATTTGTTTAGGTTATTTTCTTACAATTATCACACGCCACCATAATAAAATAAAACAAAAACGGGCAATCTACATTTTCATCGTTACATAAGGGGGCTATGGTACAATTGCCTCCTCCCCTAAACATGCTACAGGACAATGCATAAAACTAGATAAATTTAATAGAAGTTACCAAGTATTTATCAGACTCAGGAAGCATCTGCAGTGGAGTATTTGAAATGGAGAAGGGATTTATAAAAAAGAATATGGAAATGCCATTGGCCGTTAAATTGTGATTTGATTGAAAGTAATATGTGTATATATCTATTAGTAGATGTGTATGTATATATCTGCCGCAACAATCTGTTCTACACTGATGGATTCACTAAGGGAAAACATTACCGTCTACAGATTGAGTATATAAGCATATATTTCTATTTAATCTGAACGTATATACTCAATCTACAGACAGTACTGTTACGTCCTGTTGGGCTTATCAGTGCAGGACAGAGATTTCAGACTGCTTCTTTATTATGTAGTTAGGAACGCTGCTACACGGCAGTTTAAAGAATTCGTGTGGTACTATACCAGAGTGCTCAAACTGCGCATGCACAGCGAGCATAGCATAAAGCAACAGCAATACGTTTATATGAACAATATATATGTTTGTGTGCATATGTTACCTTTTATACATGTGTATACAAATTTGTACATATATATGCTTAACAAGTAAATATATATATGTCTATGTTAAAAAGCACGATTAACTCTCTTTACTTTAAAATTTGAAATATTCAAGAAATTACTTAATGCTATTTCTCGTACGAATATAGGAGGCACGATAAAAGAATTATATATATTTTTGAATTGCATGATAGAATGAGTTCTGTCGCTTCCTGCGAAAACTACTCGAAGAAGGAAAGAAAGTTCACTATCCTTACGTGTGACTAAACAAAAGGCTTACAAAAGTGAAAAATGTGCAAAAGAATGTTAAAATATACAATAGCAGTTTAAATATTTATAACTACAAACCCGAATTTCTACAGAAAAAATTGTGTCTCTAAAAACTATCTTCTGTTAAAACTGGCTTAAAACAAAAGAGAGGAATGTACAGACCCTATACATATAGATAGATAGATAAAAAATAGATATATATGTACTCAGGTAGACACACTAGCAATTATGAAATACATAGTAAAGAACTCAAAAAACATGAAATGCATACAGCGCTGGCGGGGACCGAACCCAGGATCTTCCACACCGAAAACGAAGACTTTACTATTGCACTGAATAGTTCAATAGTTGAAACGACAACCCGAGAAGTCGATCGCGAATTCTCCCCACCAACAGCAACCTAATTTTTTTCCGTTTCGCCGTTGGCTTCATCGGTGCTATTTTCCATTTATAAGTACTCAGGTATATATACATATAGATAGATAGACAGACAGATAGACAATAAAAATTTTAAGGTCTTATTTCTTGCATGACGACGATATATGAAATACCATGCTATTGACAACCCAGTCTCTCTGTCTGCATCATCTCTTTATGAGCCTTCCTTCTATATCTCCAATCTAATTCTCCCTTTAAGGCATTCAACTTAAGTCGTTGGTGATTTTGGTTGTTTTCCTATGATGACTTGTTATAATTTCTCAAATCTTCAGAACTAATAGAGTTAAGAGTGTAATAACTACCATGTTAATATGACAACCATCGGCACATGATGGCCTTAATTGCTACGATCGTAAAACTTGGTCATGAAATCAAAACGATTTTTAGGACTATGGAACAAGTCAAATTTGAATATTTTTTTCTCTGAATCTATCTTCATTTCACGCCTTTTACAGTAATCAACTTTGAATTGGAAGACATAGAGACAAAACAAAATGACTTACCCATTGCGTTGGTACTCTGACACTCCCGGACAAGGCTGCCTCACAAACCACAGATTTCACTGTCTAACGGTTTAGCAACTGCGCTATCCAGTGTTAACCCTGCTTTGTTTTTGACACAAGAAGAAGTTGAGGTCTTGTCACCTAAAATACCGGGACAAGAACGAAGCATAATGTCAAGTATTCAGTTAGCATGAAGAACATAGCTGATAATATCCGTATTATTCCTTATCACTAAATTGTGAAGTCTAAGCAGCGATCTGAAGTAGGATTTACTCTGATGTACCGCTTCTACATAGATGATCTAATTAAACGAATGCGTGTATGGACAACAGCAATTACCGTGGAATTATTGCACATAAAATAAGTTTTAATCTTATCAGCCAACTAAGCTATGAAGTGTTTACAGAAAACACAACTGTGTAATGCAATTAAATAGAAGATAGAGGAGTAAGGAGACGAGGCTAGTTTGGGATTCATAAGTCAGCGTCGGACAGAATCCAGCGGTATCCTTTCTCGATGTAACTGAGCTTGCTAAGATTAGCAGATCTTCCAATGCGTCCTCTTCGTCAAAGGTCATCAATAGAGACGCGTAGGTAAGGATAGAGAGAAGATAAATTGATGTCATTGAGGAAAGACATCCGATGTGGGCCTTATGACGTTGAAATGCTGCTTCTACACATCCATAAATATGCAGGTCGATGTAGTAATAAATTCATTTTCTTGTAGATCCCGCTATGTTGCTTGCCTCTAGATAGTCTACAAATCACTGAATCACAGTGATCCAATAACAATGCTCCCCCTAAATGGCAGACGTTGTAGGGCAAAATTCATCTCAACCTGTCTCTTAAAAGCAACACAGATTACACGTTGTTTCTTTTTATAAGCAACTCAGTTGCGTAGATATGGGGGCTCGATTTGGTCCAAAATCTAAGTAACAAGCTAAGCAACTCGAGGCCTCAAATTCAGGAGGGCCAATTTTTAAAACGCCTGAAAAACAAATCAAGAAACGTTTTTCATTAAGAATTGATTACAAACTGTTGATATATAAC
>JAAAKL020008855.1:0-10609 GCA_010016065.2 Carybdea cf. marsupialis auct. non (Linnaeus, 1758)
CATTTTTTCAACATACGTAGCTATTACCCTGTTTCCAACCGCGAAAAAGTATGCTCAAGAATACTAGTCTCCAGAAGTTAAAATAGCGCGGGAAGGTCCGCCATGCCAGGTATCATTGTTTATAATATTTGTTTGATGGGGACTAAGATGGCGTCCAGCGACTGACCTCACCTTGAGACGGAAGGCGCTCAATCCAGTGTTTTTACAGATCAGTGCTACTACCAATATCAGGTGACAGTCACCGCTCTTGTCAGCGATATTTTGATGACTAATGAAAGAGGTACTATTATATGTTGAGACAGAACAAGTGTATAATTACATAAACTTCATCAGTTCCATCAAGCAAGAAGTCATTACGTTTTTTACGGAGGCAAGATAAACTAGTTCCTATTTTAAAGTTAACATATACTTGCCTCAGTTGGAGCATAATGTAACAGAATATTAGCAAGCTGGATCAGGAAATCAGGATTCATTGTCTCGAAGTACTTGCTTCCTAAGGGAAGACCCTGGAGAACAAACAAAATGTTTATCTTAGAAATTACGATACGCTGAAAAAAACCAGAAATAGGGTAGATCAGTTACTTTCGATCTCCAATAAACTTGCACCGCTGTCGAGTGATACTTTAGTCTGAGCAACATTCTAGCAAAGGTCTCCCACCACTCGTACTTCCCTTCCTAAAGTCTAAGATATGCATATTTTAATATCTTCCGCTTATAATGATAAAGGATGTGCATTGCAGGAGGAGAGGTTCAGCAATAAACGGAAGAGAAATAAGAAGTAATGATCCTGAGACCGTGCCCCATGTAATCAATATGAAAACAACCCCAACATTTGCAACAAAGTTTTTTATTAACAAATTAGACACCCGTTCTCAGATTTGTCATGAATTGCATCACAGTCCTATCAGCATATTCTGTCAGAAGGAAGGAAACCCGAAGGCAAATTGATAGTGTATTTGTGGAGTCGAAATTTAGTTTCTTGATTCCGCTCTCAAATTATACCATCAATATGGGCTAAATTCTAGGATCTTTGTTCTCAGCGGCATACTTTCCTCGTTCAAATACAGAAAGTGTTCATCAATCCAATAAACCCAAATTGATACCAGCGTATTACTATAAATACAAGTTCGGAAGAGTAATTCTAACGTGCGTGTGTAACAATATAAGACACCACTGTGGTACCAATAGCCCAAACAGCAGGAAATCTAAGTACATAAACATTCGAACTCCCTCCTACAACGAGATACTTTGTCACACTAACGTAAGTATGATGCTTCAGTTACTTTGCCTACATAATTCTCAGGCCTAGTCTGCCCTTCGACTAGGCCGGCAATCTCACATGTCCACGTAAATGGAATGCAATGGTAAATCAAAGTATCTTTAATTCTTGATTCCACAAAATGATGGGACTTCGTACCTCCACGGAAGACAGAGATATTTTTATAACACATTTAAATTCATCGAAGAAACGCAACTGCATACCGCTAGAGATCCAAAATGCGCTTCCATTGCCTCTTGAACCGATTGCATAACTTCTTCAGATGATTTTCCACGTTTCAGCGCAAGCAGCCCTGTCAAATACAGTATTTCCTTTCCAAAAAGAGGACGTAAAGAATTATTGGTTACATAAATAACAATAATAGTGGAAAAAACCTCAAAAATTGGTAAAGCCCGCTCTATTTATGTAATGCAGTTCAGTAATCCCATCTTCATAGTCATACTCGTAAGTAAGTGAATTCCAGTAAGATGAACTTCATAAACCGCTTTTACAAGGCGGGGAACATTTATAGGTCGGCACTGTCAACGATGGTTCTTATAAGTGCCACTCCGTCAAAGACTATTAGATCACAATTCTTATCCTCGTTTCCTTTTAGAATCTACTAATTAGAACTAAATCTTACTTTCCATTATACTAAATATGAATGTTTCATATCAGGGATCGGCAACCACTTGAAGTTCGAGGCCTACTTTCTTTTCTATTTAATCCAGTTAATGTTGGATAAAGGCATCTAAAAAACGTTAGGCCAGAGTAAATGGAGGTTGCATTTGTCCTTTTCCATTCTTAACATTGCTACAGGGAATGTTACAGCAGCTACTAGCTACTGGGAACATATAAATTCCTAAAGAGGTCTTGTGCTCCTCTGAAACGTAAACGGAAAGAACATTCCCCCCCTCCAAATCTGTCAAAGCTTAAAGACTTTTATAAGCTTTAAAGTTTTATAAAGTTTTATAAATAGACTTCGAGGCGTTCATCCTAGGAGAGTTCTGACCCAGCTGTTGCAACTAATGTCGAATAACAGATCAGCCAATGAAAAAACATTTTTGTAACATACTAAGGGTTTCTTACAGTATTTGACACAGAAATCGTTATTACTACTTATTAGTAACCATTGAACATGGTTTTAAGACTAACATTTGTTCAATAAACCGGGAGATGGAGAAAATCGAGTCGTAGTCTGATTAGGTTTCGCCGTAGATTAGAAGTATGGTTGCGGTTTGAGACTAACAAACCACTAGTTGGAGCTGTCAAATCTTTTTTTACAGCAATCCATCTGCTGGAAAAAGTGCATTCCAACGCCCATGCTGTAGTAGCAACGGTGCAATCGAACGAAACAAGCTTATCTCTATGAGCCCACATTTCATTGCAGCAACCGTAACCTAAGACACATGATGCATGGATCAGGGAACGTACCGATGATTTTCCAATGGACTGATGGATTTCGTTGAGAAATTCCAACTGCTGCTCCGCATCATCGAGAGCACCATCCAGTATTTGGCAGTGAATAATTCCTATATAAGATAAGGCACAAAGAAGTGATGCGGTCGATCCAGAGCATTTTGAGGGGAGTCCAAGAGGTTTGGTAATAAAGCCCGAAAGCAAGTTCTCCCCGTGCGGTGAGCTCTGTATTATGGTCTTATACCTGTACATTTATACCACACCCGGCCATATCAAAACAATGTTATGCCAGACAATATCATAAAATAAAACACCAATGCAAACTAAGTAATGTTACATTACACTAAAATAAAATATCATACTATACTGCACTAAACAAAACCATGTGATAAAATACAATACTATATCATAATACATGGTACTTAAGTATGCTGTACTATTATATACTACACTCTGCTATACTATATTAAACTATACTATTCTACACTATACTACAGTATAATATACTATAATATATACTATTCTACAAAATACAAGAGGAATATCACAATTTATGTTACTATACCGTGTTGTACTCCACGATACCGTCCCAAACCTTGCAGTAGCAAGCATCGCCCTCGTCTACATATAGTTGTCACCGATATTCCTCGCATACGTATGAAATATCATTACGTGTATTCTTTCATAAGAAATATGCTCTAACCGCTGATTTTTGGGCTCTTTGGCATTTTGTACCAACAGGAGGCCATAGATTGGTTGCTTGCACAAAGAACGGATTGAGCAAGCTCCAAGTGTTTTCTTATGTTTTGCTGGTCATTCGAACTCCTATTGTGATACAACTTTGGTTGGTAACCGATTACTACAAAACTACACCTTAACTGTCATATGCACAATGCACATACCTTAAAGTAAGGCAGTTAAAATGCACATTGACTGTATAAAAATGTTCATCCTGATTTCAAATCCACAACAAATCCTGAGGTCTGCTCACCTGTTAAAGCTGGAACACTGGTTTCATCCAGTTTCATTGCTAGTCTGTAACATTTCATGGCATCTTTTGTCTTACCGAGGAGTAAATTTTGATATCCGATCTACGAGAATAGCCGTCGAAATAAACTCAGAAATGATAGCTACACAGCAAATAGAGACATTTAAGCTACGAAATGTTACCAAGAGAAGAAGAGATTTTGGCATCAAAGACGACCGTTGATAGTCTTTAAGTGATTCAACAGGACAGGAGAGGGTATGGTAGTCCTAAGGGTTATTCACTGTAAACGTTTAGGACGTCCTACCCACCGGAAGAATATTGGTTTGAAGCATATTCTCGATGCAGTGGGGAAAACTCCACTTCATGTTGATAAAGGCTACAGTAGAAAAATATCCTCTGGTACTACAGTGCAAAGTATGTCTCCCAAACATGCCTCCGAATTTGTTTTTCCCCAAAGAACGTATTTTGATCTGGTACACAGAACAATTGCTAAATAGCCAAAAAAGGTAAACGCCCCATATATCGAAATACTTTCTTGGTAACTGGTACCTAGAAAATTTTAAACGCAAAGCTACTTCTTAAAATTTTAAACGTAAAACACTAACCAATAGTTTTCAAAGCTCTTATGTAGGTCACACGTCTCCGAGGTGTTGCTCCGAATGACACGGAACATATGCTTGACGCCTAGCACAAAAATGTCGCGAGATATAAATTTTACTGTGTGGTGGTTATAGCAGTCTCTTGTACCAATATAATTTGAAAGTTCGGCCCACATTAAATGGAAACCTTATGGAGGCCCATAACTACCATGAAGGTCCTATCATTTACTAGGAAAATCAAATCATTTTAACATTTGAAACGGTTTAAAAATTTCATTCATATAATAATATGGATCGTGTCAAATTTACATGTCTGTCAGTACTTTAAAAAGACAAGAACTGGTTACTCCCCATGTCTTTATCCAATTTAACTCCTCGTATTTTCCTGTAATAGTTTTCACTGTCTGTTTCTAATCACCTTAAAGTGTGACATGCATTCGAATCTGGGTGATGCTACAAACAACTGACTGCCATGTGCAATGACGTGGTTCTTGCTTGGTTATGGTATCAAATCCTGTATCATAAAAGCCATAAAGCAACAGAAGAATAACAATAAACTAAATGGCTTAGTAATCACATACTCGGGGGTGGTAGGAGTATACGAACAATTTATTACGAACCAACGTAAATACGGGGCATTTCGGAAATCCGGCACTTACTTCTTCCATGAATTCTGATTTAGATGTGCTAATGTTTCTAGTTCTCTCCATTAACGTAAGCGTTTGCTGTAGAATTTTCTGGTTCCTACCACACTAAGAAAAATAAGTGTATTTGCCTTTAAGGACCGAAATATAATGAAGTGATGCAAAGCATCCATACACGATAAACTGTAATGTGTACAAGAAATTAGCAATGCCTATGAATATACCTAATATAAAAAGTTACTAAGGGATGCTATTCTACATAATTCTACAGAAACAAATTATGCACTAATCAGAAGGGGTGTCCTTATCTGAACGTAAAAGACTCAACTCTTTCTATTCCTGTTTCAATTTGTAATGCGGGAGTGTTTTCCAGAGATTCGGCTGACCGTAGTTATGGCCAATCCTCAAATTACGGTTTAATGTGTTGATCACGGTCACCATGATACAGTAAACACCTCTTAATATAAGCTCTCCTACTTGCTAACCCATAAATTCCTGCGGAAATATTGTTAATAAGCCCAAGAAGGTTTCCTTTCGTTTTCAGTTGTTTTCTTCGACTTTTTTTCACCCCTTTCAACCTGTGAAACAAAATTTTATCGACCCCATTGTCCACCAGGATTTTATTGAGTTAGCTATAGATACAAAACACGCTCCGATTTTAAGTTCTTTTTCACTTATAAGCCAAACTAAAAATGCTTCAAAATTTTTAAAACCAAGAGCTGATATTCAGGATATTACGGTATTAGAGATCACTTGAAATTCGTGGTTACATCTAGGCTGAAAAGATTGATCAAGTCACCGAATCTCAGTCACCGTGTCCTGTGTAGCTTAGAACGGTTAGAGGAAACTGGTTTCTTGTAGTTTATGTAAATTCTACAAAGATAAACTTGTCAACACTTCGTTTTGAGCCTAAATTGTAAACAAGATGCCTAGAAGAAAATTTAAAGCGCGCAGTCTCTTAATGTGTCTTGAACCTTGGCACTAAACCTAAGACAATGACTTGGATGCAAAATATCCACTTGGTTCTTTTACCCCTTTACTGAGTCTCGTCGCATTGACCATACCACACCAATACAAGGCGTGCCGTTTAGCATTAGATTTACGCAATTTTTTTGCCGTTTTTAAATTAAGAAAAATATTGTAGTATTGTGGGTTCCATAGTGGGGAAAGGAGGGATTTTGGCTGTAAAGTCAAGAGAAAAAAGCTGGTTCCGAACCTTTGCTCAAGCGCTAGCCTGCGTCCAGGACAGACAAAACACGACAACTATGACAATTTAAATCAGCGAAAAACTCGAAAATTTCTCGTTATACACTGTTTGAAAAATTCACGTACACGCTGCAGCAATAGTGAGTCTATTGCAAAAATAAACGCATTCCAGATACATTTGAATAGCACTGAGTACACATCTTCATCGAATCGTATGTCATGATTGTGTCTGCTAATATGTACGAGTCAAAATTCTGGGCACGTCAAAATTATCGTACCATGTCATAGGAGAACCAAAATGATACTGCTGTGAAATTCTTGGCGATATGATTCTTCAAAGGCTAAGATGCAGGTCACTAGAATAACGCCTCGGGTTTATAAAAGGGCTCTGTCTACAATGGGGGAAAAACTTTTACAAATGGAGAAGAGAAGCTAAACTTTAAAATTGCGATAAGAAACTGCTTGAAGTTGGGCAAAATGTTTATTGGAGCGGATTGGGACCTAATATGGCGACTAAACAAACAAAGTTTATGATCACACAAGTAAAAATTGTTAATAACTCAGATGTTGGACGACATAACACAATTGATCCTCTTCAATTTCTAGTATTAATTATATCGGTGCTTAAAGCACAGTGGTTAGTTAATCTTTTTTACTATGCACTTGGTAACCAGTATAAGTAAGCACATACCACCCTGGCAAGTCCTCTAGAGATATTATAATAGAGGTAAGGTCCTTTCGGTTCCGTACGGTCTAGGGCTTGGACAAGTTCACTGATTTTATCCACTGCCTGCAACGGAATTAAGAAGTCACACACAGTCAGCACAGAAGCATATTCACAAAAACGATAATGTAGCTCATGTTCGACCAAACAGAACTTCAACAGCCTCACCTCATAATTCTACCAGTAGCGTCGTGAAATAGTACTACGAAGATGTGAGAATAGAATATCTCCAATAGATAACGAGCTTTTTTATATCAGAAACACATTTAAAAGCTGCTTCTAAGCGAACTGAGGTCCAGATTTTCAAAAAATTAAGAACCATCAGATTTGCATACCGAAGGTACAGCTCCACGGACATGAATGTGTAAAAATATCAATTCCTGGTAAATAGCAATTCCATAACGCAAACAAACATGGCAGAGCGAGCTAATTTTTCCAAAATAATGATTAGAAACGGGGGGTTGTGCATTTTGGAAATGTTCATACCAAAACAGCTACTTCACGGGATGAAGATAGACGTAAATAAAGTGCTACGGTGGAATTTTTTATAATGAAAATAGATCGAAATAAATATAAATTTGTCATCTCGGTAAGGTGGACAGTATGTAAAGGAACGAGCCGTTTTTCAGTTAAACTTTGATAAATGATTCTCGATGAATCGGGCACTAAGAAACCGGACACTATGCAAAGCAAGTGAACATTAGTGACAAACAATTATCTATATGTTTAGGTGTCATGTTGATGCGATTGTCAAGAGAGTGCATAAAGCACACTGAGGGCCAGATACAGCATAGGTAATGTGTTGTATTTTATAGAGATGATAAGTTGCTCAATGTCGAATAATCTATTAACAGATCATCAATTACTCTATTTACAGTTTGTGTTCCTTGCTTCGATGAAAGTTGCCTAAATGCCTACTTTCCTGCCTTGTATATAATTTGTCTTGTTTATACAGAAATCCTTAGAAAATAAAAGAATATTCTAGAACATTCCGTAAATTTCTAGTGTGTTCCTTAGAAACTTCTGGAAGGTTTTAGAATCCTATAGAACCTGACGGAACATTCTAGAATGTTCTAGAAGGTTGTAAAATGTTCTGGAAAACTAAAGAATTTTCTAGAAGAATCCAGATTAAATAGTGCTGTTGCCTAGACAAAGCCAAATTAAGGCAGTCCTATGACATAATGTAACACCGTTAACAAACATTACAAACAAACCATGGCATGTCTTATTCCCTATTTTGGGCAAAGATTATACTTGACGGCAACTTTCATAAAGCAGACACGTTTTATTGGCATTCCAGTACAGCTGCTGCTAGGTAGGTAAGGAAAACCTGCACACTTTGGGTTTATCAATGTTACATATAACGCCATTATTCGCCTATTCATGTGATCACTTCTCAAGAACCGTTAGAACATATAGTTTATTTATACTTTGTAGCGTTTTGGCTAAAGCAACCTTTTTAATGTTAAATACATGTAATTGATTGTCAAGTGACATACACGATTTTATTTCTATGGCATCGATAGAATCAAGTTATTCAGCCAAACAAACCGTCCTGTAAAATGATTTATTGGGAAACATCTATCTAATCTTCAGGATTCTGAAGTAAGTTGTTAAAAAGGAGAATGGAAGAGATATACTATTATTAGGACTCTTTTTTGTAAAGCGGCAGCAATAGTCATGTTCACAAAGCTATGATACACATGTACACTGCTTCGATGTCGGGAATCAAAACGTTTAGAATTCATATAGGTGGCCTATACAACGGAAGTGTTTCGTGGCACTCCCTTCCATTTAGAAGAATACATATGGAGGGAACACGTCATAGTAATAAAAAGCGTGGGTTGAAATTAACCTGTGGCATGGGCCATAACAAAGGAGTCAAGAGTGTTGTCTGCTACGCTTTCTTTTCTTACTGTATCGAGAAATCTTTGGCATACACTGATGCCATTAGTTTGCCATACTTTCTAATTCAAAATGCTTCAATGTAATACGCATAGCGCTTTGACTTAGGAGACAGAAAGGATACAAGGTACGGAATAACTGGAGACCTAAGATCAGAAGCGCTTGTGGAAGTATCTGTGAATTTTTGGGTGACCCAAATGCTTCCATGCATGGGAATTAGCACCATGAACTTACCTCTGGATATTTACTATCACGGCATATCAATTGTAATATTTGCATCCTTAAGGCCTCTATGTTATTTGAATCTATGGCGAGAAGCCTAAAATAAAGAAAAAGTCGAAAAGAAAGAGATGCGATTGACCAATAAGCTAAATCAAACATAGTTTAACAGGTATGGCTAGAATCGATGCATACTCTGCCAGAAGTCTACTTTGTTTAAAATTAAGAAATTATTATGGGAGGTTTTGTACAATTACCAGACATTGGTAGCCTATTGAACCTTTAGTGTGGTATGCGAGGACCTTCACTTTTCAATTTGATTAGTTACAATTGTACCACCCGAATTAAAAATCATGTCCTATGATTTTCCCTCGTTACAGTAGTGCATTTAATATGAATTGAACCTTAGCTAAAGCACAAGGGGCTCAGCATCTACGCGTTCCAAAGAAACTAACAAAAGGAAAACTTAAATTTCAATATGACATAACCGGGTGATGCGAGTGCTTCTTAGTGACCGCATTCATTCAGACAAATTCAACGAACCGAGTTATGGGCCACGCATGATTACAAGCACTTTAAATATTTCAGCCTGGCCGGCAATATGTCTACGCTTTGAGAATAAAAAGTCGCATAATTTTGGGTGAAGTTTTATTTCTTAACTTAATACGTGTCATGTCGCGATCTATAATCCATAATACAGCCTACAAACTTAAGCCTGCCAATTTTGGATGCAAGTCATTCACTTAATACAACAAAAAAATTAAGCAGATTTCCAAAACTACATGTTTACCATCGATGCAGATTCTCTTTTGACAAATAAAGTATGAAACGGTAAAAAACGTATTTAAACTTGGCATTTTAATAGCCTAATGACCCAAAGCAGTCTTAAACTGTCTTTTGAACAGTGAAATGAAGTAATTTTTTCGATGGGGCTAATGGAGAGAATTTGTATGAACAAAGTAGACCGCCCGTCAAAACCGAAAATCGATAGATTCGAACAAGGTCACCAAAAACAGCCTGGCAGCCATTAATACCCTATTATAATGATAGACCACATACTTTCACTTCTCATTAGCCTTGGCAACATGTAATAATCTTAAATAATACGACGATCAACACGGCTATCAACACGACACAAATCAACCCCTAGGGGGTAGATGAGGAAACGGCCGGGGGCAAATGGAAAGTTGATGTATTAAATGGTCTGGTTACAACTATCTTTGTCAAGAGCTCGTTTTCGATCATTTTATTAAATGATGTTACCAAAGATTGGCTCATCAGACAATTTAGAACGTCTGAATTGATTTGTAGACGGAGAAACATTGATTTATGAAGCTACATAAATGGGATATACAAAACTTCCTCTCTTTGTAACAGAGCGGGAACGAACCATTTAATGGAGAGCGTTAAAATACATTCGGTATAAGGAAAGAGATGTTAGGGTAGACTAGTTGCACTTTACAAGGGAGACATACAATACTGTCCCGAAATGAGCGGGAAAGGACTATTTAATGGAGGGCGTTAAAATACATTCGGTATAAGGAAAGAGACGTTAGGGTAGACTAGTTGTACTTTACAAGGGAGACATACAATACTGTCCCGAAATGAGCGGGAAAGGACTATTTAATGGAGGGCGTTAAAATACAT
>JAAAKL020008856.1:0-15554 GCA_010016065.2 Carybdea cf. marsupialis auct. non (Linnaeus, 1758)
ATGAAAGTTAATTCAATGTTAACATCCTTAAATGTAAGCTTTAAGCATCGAGTTATTTCTAGCAAGTTATTTCTATGCTATTCCCGTTCTTCTGAATT
Organism: Carybdea cf. marsupialis auct. non (Linnaeus, 1758); assembly: GCA_010016065.2. NCBI lineage: Eukaryota > Metazoa > Cnidaria > Cubozoa > Carybdeida > Carybdeidae > Carybdea > Carybdea cf. marsupialis auct. non (Linnaeus, 1758). Next base: position 99 of record JAAAKL020008856.1, read on the forward strand.
TTAGTTGCTGGCAGTGTTGTATCCAGACATTTCGTAAGGTGGGGCCATTCCTCTTCAGAAGGAGGGGGACAAGGCTCCGAATAATGACATAACCATTGTTAAGTATATAGACTATAGGCTGCATGTAGCCCCTGGATGATCTAATACACAAATAAATACGAAAGGAAGAGTTATTGAAGGGGATAGTAGGGATAGTATCATTTAGAAACTAATTTCTCCATGAAAAATATTTCTTGCGCTCCTGCCTGAGGGGGGAAGGGAGCATAGGGGCGTGGTCCGATGAACCCCTAAATACGCAACTGGAACTTCGTAGGGTGCCCTTTTGGAAACACTACCCCCGCCACCTAAGAGAGGTTCCGGCGCCCCTGCGTATTCTAATTGTTATTTACGTCATAAGTTGTCATACATGTTTAGGGTACATGGATACAACAATTTCGCAATTAGAACTTTGCAAGAAATCCGTACCTTCACATCGTTGGAGTGCACAGCAACATAATAACGAAACAGCAGCTGGACAAAAGTTTCAGTGAATACTGCCGACGTCACAGTCTGCTTCCCAAATATACTAAAAATGATGACTATGTAATCTGGCTATCAATTCTTCAACTCTTACGCAAAATGCAGGCACAAGGCCATGAAATTGATCCTTCTTCTCAAAACAAGCAGCTCTTCACTACTGCTCGTAATCGTTGAAAGAGGATTCTTGATGAGGCAACACAGGTCGAAATTGAAAGGACTCATAATTCAGTGACGAGTCAGCAAATTGGATGCCGAGACTTTTGGAGGATCTGAAGTTCTATACTCCCAAAGAACAAATAGTCTGTCCCATTACTTTCTAATGGACCTGAGGTCCTCACATTCGCTTCAAACAAAGCTGAATTCTTTGCACAGTTCTTTGCAGCTAACTCTACCCTTGATGATAGTTGTCATATACTACTCGAATTTCCATCACATACTGATTCAAATCTTAAAGATATTAAAATCACTCCTACTTTAGTTGCATCTATCATTCCTGATAAATCAAATGCCACTGGTCCTAATGGTACCCAGCCATTGTACTACAAAACTGCTGCCAAGAAATCTTTCCCATCCTTTCTAAACTGTTTAACAAGTGTCTTACTGATTCATGTGTCCCCTCCTGCTGGAAAGTAGCCTCTGTTGTTCCAGCTTTCAAGAACTGGGGTGAACGCTCTGATCCATGTAATTTTCTTCCAATAAGCCTTTTACCTACTATTAGCAAAGCCTTCGAGACCATTATCAACATCTCAATGATTAAACATCTTGACTTTCTTGAACTTCTCTCTGACCACCAGCACGGCTTTTGTTCTTCACGGTACACTGCTGACCTCCTTGCTCTTATCACAGAGCGTATACACCGTGTTCTTGATGTTTCTGGTGAATCAAGGGCTATTGCTCTTGACATTTTAAAAGCCTTCGATAAGGTATGGCACTCCGGTCTCATTGTCAAGCTTAAGACATACGGCTTGACAGGAAAAGTACTGTCCATATCGTAGTCCTTTCTGTGTGATCGCAGTATCAAGGTTGTACTAGATGGTCGTTCCTCGACCAGTTACCCATTTAGCGCTGGTGTTCCCCAAGGTCTGTGCTTGGCCCAACTCTATCCCTGTTCTATATGAATAATCTGCCTGATTGGATCCTTGCAGAATTAGGTATATTTGCTGAGGACACCACTATTTACTCATGCCTGGACTTCTTAGATAAAGTCAGAATTGCAAATCTGCTTGAGAACGATCTCCGCGTAGTTGCTGATTGGGGAAGGAAATAGCTGATTACTTTCAATGAGGAGAAAACAAAACTCCTTGAAATCAACCACCATAAGAAACTCATCTTCCACCAGTCACCATGAATGATGTCCAGCTCCCTGAGAGCTGTAGTGTCAGGCTTATTAGGCTTTCCTTCTCCCAGGATCTCTCATGGAAGTCCTATATCGAAACTATTGCCAAGTCAGCTTCCATGAAACTTGGCTCTCTCTATCGGAAACAAAAATACCTCTCTCCAGAGAGTATCCTCTACATTAACAAATCTTTAATACGACCATAAATGGAGTATTGTTGCCATATTTCGTCTGGTGCACCTCCCTCTCTCCTGAATCTTTTGGATCGTATCCAATGTCAAGTCTTGAACCTGATTGGTCCTGAGATCTCGGGGAACCTGAAGCTCTTGCACATCATAGGGCTATATCATCTCTTTCCCTTTTCTACAGATACTTCCATGGGCGGTGTAGCAAGGAGCTCTCTTCCCTGGTTCCATCATTAAAGTGTGTGCAGCGTACTTCTCGTTCCTCCATGAAGCTCTTTCCATTCGCTGTTGAGGTGCCTAAGTGCAGGACTTCCACTTATGCCATGAATTTCTTTTCTCTCACCGCCACTCTCTGGAATTCTCTTTCTTCTTCGTGCTTCCTTAATGACTTTAACGTTAATCAGTTCGAGGTTCTTAGTAAAAGGTTTCTGTTAGCTTAATCTTTCACTTAATTAACCTGTCTTTTCTGTGCTTTCCTTTTTGTAACTCTGAACGCGTCAGTGGTATTTAAGCCTTGTTAAGAGCAACTGCTTTAAGAAAAATAATCTATGTAGCGTAAAAATCCCATATTTAGCTCCTCCTTGAGTTGCCATTGCACAGTGACTGTATGATGTATGTGGGAATTTGTAAGTCATTACCTAGAAATACTAATGGACTTTGATCTGAAGTGGCGCTTAAAATAATGGTACAGAAGGCATGCTATTGGAATCAAGTGATGGATTTAACAATCTCGGTGAAGTGAAATAATGGTTTCATAAATTACCTTAAAACCTGTTCATACCAATAAAAAGTTACCAAGAAAACATCGGCAAATGTGGGGTCTGTTGCCACCATTAAAGAAAACCATTTTGCGATTTTCTACTGACGTTTCAAGCTTTAGTAAGAGTTATCAGTCTTAGGTTATTTATTGACAGAAATTCTCTGTGTCGCATACAAGTATTCTTCTTTTTATCAGGCACTTTGATTTCTTTGTTTATTGAGTTGTGGCCTCGCCATTATAAAATCACAGTAATCCTGCATATAGAAATCTAGTGCTGCAATTTTTCTCATTGTCTATATATGTATGTCAGGTGGATTATGTTTTTGAAATAGTTTGCCGTAGATGACTTATTTTATTGAATTATCCAATAATTTTTTGGGTAATGGCAGAAGTCAGGCCTATTTTTAATTCTTGAGGTGAGAATTTTTGAGGTAGGGGAGCATTGACGGTACATTTGGTCATCTCATGTCCAGGTGATCCCATGTGACTACGGAGACGAGGTGATAGCTATAGCTGAGCACAGGATCCGAGACAAAATTTAAATTAAAGAAACTTAAAGAGAATATTATACGGTTTCAACTGGTCGTATAGGAGCAAATTTTGGGTTATACTTGCTAAAACAGTAGAGCTAACTGGAATTTTGTAACATGGATCACACTAATTCTTACTTAGATTTCCTCAGGTCTATGGAAAGTAGGCTAAACCAAACTCGTGCATCATACAGTTTAGAAATAAAATGGAGTATTAACCTTGTATATTCCAGGGGTAGGGTTCCATTGTTATTTACAACGCATATAACTGGAGGTAGCTGCAACAGAGCAAAGATAAAGACAAGGAAATAGAGTACACAATATAACGGGGCGTATATAAGCACAAAAACAAGGGGTGGAAACTAGGGGAGGGGTACCTAGTTGATTGAAAATGAAACGATGGAAAATAATTTAACGGGACATTGGTAGTAATTGTAATAATAAGTTATAATCAATCAAATCAATCAATCAATCAAGTGCCTAGGCCCACGGGACCCTGACTCCCTGGCTCGGTCTTGTGCTTGCCGGAATGCTGTGGCCAACGGCAGCCAAGTGTCCTTGCTCACTTGATTATGCCATCTCATGGATGGTCTACCTCTGCCGCGGATGCCGATGAAGTCCTGCTTGACCGCTGCAGTGACAAAACTTTCTGCTGGTGGTCTGGTTTGGTGCCCAAACCAACGCAGTCTTCTTGTTCTGATGATGCCCAGTGTATGTTGGACACCCAGCTGCTCCCTCATTTTCTCATGTGATATTCTGTAGTATCTGATAACACCAAAAATTGCTTTGAGGCATCTTATTTCAAATGATTTCACGTTACGTGAGTCTTCCACGGTAAGCGTCCATGTTTCTGAAGCGCACATAGCAGTTGGAAGTATCAGAGCACTGTAGAGTCTTACTGTTAGTCTGTTGGAGACGGACGTTTGGTTTCAGAGATTGAGTCTCAGTCGACCGAAGGACGCCGAGGCCATGCTGGTTCTCCTTTCAACTTTCGTACTTTTACCAGGAACTGAGCTTCCAAGAATGATAAAGTTGTCAACATCTTCAACTAGTTGGCCAGCAATCGCGATGTCTTCAGTTGCTGGGGAGAGAATTTTGCATTTTGGTACATTGATCTCCATGCCCCATCGTTTGCATGCAGACTCTAAACTTGCTGTTGATAACTTTAACTTCTCAAAGACACAGGCAATAAGTGTTGCATCGTCGGCGTACCTCATATCGTTTGACAGATCATCGTTCAGTGTTAGAGTGTTGTTGAGATTAGTTACTTCTTTCATGAGCAATTTTTAACAGTATAGGCGAGAGCTGACATCTCTGCCGAACTCCGACCAATGCCACAACCAGCCCGTGAGCTGTCCATCAATTACTACAACGCATTCTGTTTTATTGTACATTTCTTCAATGATCTTGACAATAGTAGGGCAATTCCAATAGAAAGGAGCATTTTATAGAGTGCTTTCTGCTACTTACTTCTTACTTCGGCCGAGTTTTCACTCGCTTTGATTCCGCACGTCTTCTCCAACTCTCTCTGTCTATCATAGCCGTTCTAAGCTCTTCAACACTCATCAAACCAGTGTCGTTTCTTAGTGTGTCAATGTAACTTACTGCTCTCTTTCCTGGTTTCATGCGACCGATTACTGGCTTCCATAATACAAGTTTTGATGCCTCTTCTTCAGAGTGTCTCACACAATGACCTGCTTTTTTCATTCTCCTACAACCTCACCTTAGAAGACACTGGTGGGAGATTCCAATACAGTCTTTCATTAGTGCATTTATCCTTCCATGATATATGAAGAGCCATTCGCAACATCCTTGTATAACATCCGTTTAGCCTTTTTCCCATTACCCTGTTGATTGTCCAAATTTCACTTCCTTATAGCAGAATAGACTCTACTGTAGCAACAAACAGACGTTCTTTAATGTTCCTTCTCATATTAGTGTTCCATATCCATTTCACCCTATGACATGTTGACCATGCTAGTGCCTTTCGTATTTCAAAATCAGTTTCCGAGCTTTTCAGCCAACCTCCAAGGTACTTGAAATTAGCTACTGATTTCAACACTGCCCCATTTCGAGCTTTAATTGTAGAGTCTTCCACCACAGCATCATCTCTGTCTTCTTTACATTAAGATGCAGTCCTACTTTTGCTGCCTCATTTCTATGCTGGTAAGCATTTCCTGGGCTCTATATATTTCCTCAGCAATGATTGCAATATCATTTGCAAAATCTGTGTCTGTTATTACTACAGGATGGTATCGACGACTCCTTCTGCGTTGTACATTGAACCCAAGATCCTCTTCCTTCCCACTGATTGCTTGCCTCAAGGTGTAGTCCAGAACAATGGCAAAGAGATATGGTGCCAATGTGTCCCCTTGCATAACACCTGCTTTAATTTCAAAGTAGTTCGTGTCGCCATCTGGTGTTATGACTCTAGCTCTTGTGTTTTGGTATATCAGATCAATCGCCTCCATCAATCTTTCCGAAGTGTCGTACGCTCTTAATATCTGCATCATTCTTCCACGGTGTATACTGTCGAAAGCTTTTTCAAAATCTAAAAAAACCAGAACAGCCTTCAGATTGCGATTTGTTACTTCTTCTATCAAACTCCTCAACGTTTAAATGTGTGTAGTAGGTGAGCGACCGGGACGGAAACTGTTTTCATTTGGACGTAGGTGTCAATCTTGGCCTTATCCTGTTCAGTATCATTTTGTTTACCAAATTTGCTGCTATAACTGAAGTCGATATACCTCTATGGTTTTTTGCAGTACTTAAATCTCCGGATTTTGGTAGAGGCATTAAATAACTGTCAGATCATTGTCTAGGTGTCCTTCCAGTAGTTTGTTTGCGAACCCAAGCATTATATCGTCTAAGTAGCAGTGTTTAAACAGTTCTTGGGGAAAACCATCTGGTCCACATGCTTTTCTTTCTTTGATCGATTTCTTGACAGCTTCATATTTCTCTAATGTGAATAGTTCATCCTAGATTCCTATTCCCTCTACTACTACGGTTAATTCTAATTCCGGGCTTTCTTCAACTGTTGGTTCTGTCCCTAGAAGCTGCTTGCAGTATATATACCATTTGTTAACTCTATCCGTTTGATCTCTTGCCCTTATGATACCTTGTTTGACTGTCTTCCTTCCAGTTATCTCATTTATCATATTCCAACTTCTCCTATCTTTTGATTCCTCATCTGCTACCTCAACTTCTCTAATCTTCTTTTCTAGCTCTTCTTCCGTAATCCTATCATATGCTTCCTGCAGCTTATTTTTACACATTTGCATTTCCTTTCAAAGGTGTGGGGTTGGATCCTGAAAGTATATATCAGTAGCAGTAAGATTTTCTTTTCTTGACTTAATGATCCTGGGATCATTCGATCCTTTCCTTTTTTTATCATTTCCTTCTTTGGAAGTAATTTCTTCGCAGCTTCATCATTTGCCATAATCAGGTCTGCATACGTTTCAGTAGTGGTCTCATCATAGGTACAGAGGCTTTCATATTTTTTCCTTATTGTGATGGTATATAAATCATTTAGCTCTTTTCCCTTCAGTGTTTACCACAGATAGTTTGTTCTTCGTGTCACAGCTCTAGTAGTTCACAAACTCAATTTGAGTTTTGCTGTAACAACTCGATGATCCGAGCCAACAGTACCGAAAATGTTGTATGCCTGGCAGTCGTGTACAGAATTCCTCCATTCTTATTCACCATAATATAATCTACCTGAGGTTTACTGCCACTCGTATTTGATATGCAAGTCCAGAGTTTGGTGGGTTTCTTTTGAAAGCTTGCGCTTGCTACAAACAGATTTGCTTCTTGTATGAAATTATTTACTAATTTACCATTAGTATTTGATGATTGATGGTATGAATATCCAGCGATGTTTTTGTCCAGGTGCGCATTGAAGTCCCCCATTACTACAAGGAAATTGTGCTTTGGAACTTCTTTTATAGCAGCCACAAGTTGTTCATAATGTTCTCTCGCTGCCACCTCACCCTCTAGGTGAGTAATGAACTATGGCAGAGAGCGATGGATTTCCGCTGAAGGTTGCTATTATTATCCTAGAGATTCATTTAATCACGTTTGCAAGCGTGTCTGTCTGCTGCTGTCCTGTTGACCATGAGACCCACTCCTCTCGATGCAGCATTTCGGGAATTTCGCCATGCTGATGTTGTAATCAGTTTTTCGCCATCAAATGTATTATACACTACATCACTATAACCTTTCATGTGTACGATTAGTGATTTTTCGAAACAGTTTTCTAGTTCTTTTCTCTTACTTTCTAGTCTTAATGTTCGTGCATTGAATGTTGCCACATAATTATATTGCTTGCAGCTGATCAGTCTGTCTTGAGCTTTGCTGTTTCTGTAATGAATTCCCCTCCCTATCGGGTTTGGAGGAACACACTCATCATTCCCTTGTTTGTTCACAGAGCATGCAGCTTGCGTCAGACAATTTGAATTAGGGCCGCCCCTAGGAACTTTGGATTTGACGTTTTTCATCGCAGTTTCGATTGCTGTTACTATCAAGGGTCGCTACTCCACTTGTAGTTGCAGTTTCTTGCTAACTAGAGATTTAGGTCTTTTTCATTGTCCTATAGGGATCATCTGCAAAACACCTGCTAGGTAGGATCCAGAAATCAGGTCTGTTAGATGCTGCATCCTATCTAATACGACACCCTGCTACCGATGTCTCCATCGTTGCCCTGATATGGGTGGCGACACGGGTACTATACCTTGCCAAAGGGCAACCAGTGATTTTTTTCCGGCGCTGCTTATCGGCTATTCACAGCTAACATCTATATCTGAAGGTCATTCCCCGATCCGCAGCCTGGGGAGCCGGTGGATGAGCGTTGTCTCACCACACCACAGAGATTTCCGCTAGATGGTGTCAAATACGGCTTTAAAGTCCATAAAGTTAAAGTAGAGTTTCACCTTGTGTTCTCTTGCTTTTCCATCAACTGCCTGACAACGAAAATGGCATCAACAGTCCTTCGACCTGGTCTAAATCCGAACTGGCTATTGCTTACTATCTCCTCAATTCTCTGTTTGACTAGCTCAAGCAGAATTATGCTAAATACATTTCCTGGGATGGAAGGTAGAGAAATAGCAAGGTAGTTTGCTGGGCCTAGTATATCACCTTTCTTGTGAAGGGGGGTAAACAGTATTCTAGCCCAGTATTTCGGTGTTTTCATTATCAGAATAGTATAAATAAGCAATAATAATAAAACTCTAATTGATGTTGAGAAAAATAAGAAGGCAACCCAGATAATGCAAAGGAGGTTCTCCAACCACCTCTGAAGTCAGGAAACTTGATGGTAAAACATATATGCATACTTGATGACTACATGATGGTTCAACTAATACCAGTTGATGGAAGAATGCTTTTCATATCTTACGCATTGGATTTAAGATCTTGTTCAACTTGAAAATAGTGAACTTGAGAAATGTAATATAATACATTCCTAACGAAGCACGGTTGCATGGAGGCTGTTATCCAACTTTTTAAACAAAACGACTGCTATAGAACAGAAGTAAGTCCAACTTTTTGGCAAACTGTAACATATTAAATGAAGCAATCTGTCATGGGACAGTCTTAATTTGTCTTGTCTAGGCAACAGCGTCATATTATCTTGTTGTGTAATGGTCACTTAGCAACATCAAGCATAACGATGCAGTGCACCGAAAGTGACCGGTGCTGTAATGCTATTGTTTGTGATTATTGTACCTCATATCTTATCCATAGCAAAGCAATTTGGTAGTAAAGTAATTACGTCATATTACATTTTAGAACTGCCTTATGCAGCAATAAAAGGAGTAGATTTGTAAAATTAGCCAGTTCTGATTTAGTCGTCATGAGAAACAAATGCACCTCGTATTTGGGTGCATAGTGGAAATCTTCGTGTATTCCTTTCAGTTGCCTTCTACAGAGTAAGCTGTTTGGAGTTGCGTGTAGACACATTTCTATGGACCATAATTTTGTCTGAATAGTATTTTGAAACCATCAGAGTTACAATATCTTCGGACGAAAGCGTACCAAGTTCAACGTACCGGAGAATCTTCAACAAACCAGCAGCGTACGACATTGAGACAGATATCAAGGATTATTTAAATGCATTTTGTGTTTTCCTTCCAGTTTCTTAAAGTCACTAACAATACAGAGAACAGAAATGTATTATTGAGCTATTTGAAAGGTCAGGTGATCAGAGTTATTCTCTTAGAATATGATATCCAAAGTGGGACGTATGACGAGCTTTAGGTTTTGCAGAGGAAACAATTCTCAGAAGGAGTTGTAAAACAAGAGCATCTGGAGCTCTTCAACCTCAAGCTGAGGTAAAGCCACGATGTTAATGACTACAAGGGAAAGTTTCTCGATGGAGTTCGAGTTTGTTTTTCGGACGACCCGGCAAAGTTTCGGGAGTAAATCCTGCAAACGATGTTTTTAAACGGACTGCAATAAGAACTTCAGAAAGAGATTCTTCTCAGAGAGTTCGAGGACTTCAAGAGCTTCGTAAGTCTTTGCACAAAATGGTTACTGAAGCAGAATTTGAAATTACCCTTCGGTGTTCATCGTGTTGAAGCGAAAGGCAGAATACACAAGTCGAATGAATCTAGTTATTTTGCCTGTTTCAGAGCTTGGCATGTAGCCAAGTCTAGTTCCTGCCCGGTCCGTAATACTAAGTGTAACCTATGTAAGTGTACTAGGCATTTTCTAGGAAGCCGCTTCTGCAAGGGCAGAAAAGAACTGACACCAACTAGCGTTAGCGGTAATAATGATTCTAGAAACAAAGAAACACGATCCGGCGGTGTCAGCAGTACTAGCAACCCTAAGGTATTTACAGTTTCCAAACTTAAGCATAAAAAAGGTATATTCATACCAGTATCTGCTCTTGGTAACGTCACCGGTTTTCTTTTGGACACGGCATCCAGCCGTTGTCTCGTTAATAGGCATGAAATCGATCGTTTAGGTTTGTTGGATCAAGTTAAGGCCACCCATTTTTCTCTTCTGGATTACAGTGGCAATAATACAAGTGTACAAGGTACCATAGATTTGCCTATCGAAGTAGATGGTATGCAATATTGTCACTTATTTTCATTTGTTGACAGTGAGGCTTGCCTAATGGGCCGTGATATCCTCAGTAAGTTGAATGTTAATATTACTTTAGGTAATGGGTTGGATAGTGTAGTTACCACTAGTGAGGCAAAGGATTGAGTTACCTCGAAGACCGTAGCCGAAGAAGAGAGTCAGATCAGTTGCCCATCAGACCTTTTAATAGAAGCATATTCTGATGTATTTCATGATTTAGGTTACATAAAGGGCTATCAGCATTCCATTAGGGCAAAAGAAGGTGCTGCCCCAATGTGTGCTGGAAGTCGTAGGTTGCCAGAAGCCTTACATGCCGAGGTTAAGGCAGAACTAGGAAGGCTGGTAGAAGCTGACATTTTAGAAAGGATGGCTTGTAGTGAATAGAGTTCCCCCGTAGTAGTTTCCCGTAGAATGAATGTGAAGATCATACTAGTTACAGACTCCCGACAAGTAAACAAACGATTACTGTGCTCCCAGTATCCACTGCCAAGTCTTGACATGAATCAACCATTTCACCAACTTCAATTGACATTGGCTAGCAGAAAGTTTACTCCCACCTCCACTCCGTTTGGCCAATTCTCTTCAAAACGTATAGCCTATGGCTTTGTATGCTCCCCTGCTAGTTTTCAAAATATCATGGATGATACATTTTGGGATATGAACTTTGTTCTTTATTACTTTGTGGTTTCCAATAATCATGCTGAGTATGATATGTACCAAGAGGCTGTTTTGCAACGTTGTCGCTGAGTTGGGTTCCCCTCGATGCTGAGAAGAGTCGTTTCGGGTCACTGATCTCAATTGGTGGTGGAAGGAATTATCCAACGATGGGTTGAGTCCAGAGGATAACCATAAAGATGCCATCCTAAATATTGCACCTCCCACGGATGTAACCGAAGCCAGATCATTTTCTAGTAGCTTAAAAATTATGCAAGTCACATAGTTAATGCCTCTGAAATACCAGAACCACTTTTTGAGTTATTAACCAAAGGTAAGATTTTTGTATAGACTGCTCAATGTCAGCATGCCTTTGCTATGTTAAAGAATGCCCTCAATGATGCAATTCCACTAAGTTCATTTAATACTAGTGATGAAGCTGAAACTACCTTTTGAAAATGTGATTGCCAGTTTTGAGGGGCTTGGAGTGGTTCATGAACAAAGGTTCCATAGGGAGGAAAGAGTGGTTTGCTGTCCTAGTCGAAGCTTAAGCTAGGGTGAAAGACGGTATAGCATCCAAGAGCTGGAGACCCTAGATTGTGTTTTGTCAATTCCCTGAACTGAACGAGAATGAATGAACCGGATTTAGCATTTCAGTGTTATCAGTAATATATAGACAAATTGGATACTATAGTATCATGCTTTATGTTTACACTTCTGGAATAGCTTTTCATTACTCGTAGCATACGTAGCATAGTAATTAGCCAGTTGTTGTATGAGTACTCATCAAAGATAGTCGTGTTTTGCCGGATTTTTTTATCACGAAGTTGTATACTGAAACATGGTCAGATTTAATATGGATTAGCTTTACATTTATCGTCATAGTTTACAGTAGTTACTTCCAACTTTCTTCAATTTGGTGATTCCGTTCCATTATTGATTTAATGTGTTTTGTGATGACCATTTCATATCACACTATGCAACCTTGATACATGATAAATAATGTCAATAGGCCTGGATCGACATTTTTTGTGTAGATGTGTTTCCGTTACTACTTGCCTGGAAGGAAATTTACATAGGAGACTGATCCTTCTGCTGTTGTAACACTGCTCTCCAAGAATGGATTTGACCGGGTCAGTTATCAGCTTAGCCGATGGTTGTTGAAGTTGTTGAATTTCAATTCCGATGTTAGATATGTCAGAAGTTTGACTGATGCATTGCTTGACACACTTCCTCGCCTTTGCATTGCAAGGGAACAGTTTGACAAGGAAATCGGGGTGATACCCACGTTGTTGCTCTTGTGTATGATTGTTTTCCTCCAGGGTTGCCAAGTGAAACCATTTCCAAGGAAACTACCAGTGACCCAGTGCATTCTGCAGTATTTACAGTGGCTAAAAGCAGATTTCCCTGATGATCGACCCCAGGGGGCGCAGGACCATTGTGGGATCTGAGATGGGAATTGGAGGAAGACAAGGGAGTAATTTTTGGGCTGATGGTAGGGTGATTGTACCTAACACGTTGTGTCGTAATGTCTTATCTATAGTACATGAAGGACGCCCTGGAATTGTCAAACCTAAAAGTAAGTTACGCAGTCCTCCTTGGTGGGCAGGCTGCAGCAAGGACATGGAGGAATTTGTAAAACATTGTACTGTTTGCCAAAATTCTGTCGAAAGTAAACAAGCATTTCAGGTTGAACCTTTTAATGAAGTAGAAAGAGGTAATGGTCAAACCTTTCATAACATCAGTTTGGACATCATTGGACCATTCCTAAAGGGACCTGCTGCTTATCGGTATATGTTGGTTTTGGTGGACAGTGCCACCAGATTTTTTAAGATATGGCCTAGGAAGGAAATGAGAGCAAACTTTGTAATTGATATAATAATGGAAACTTTTCTCCGGTATTGTTTTGCGAAGAAGGTTGTTACTGACGATGGTTTTCAATTTATTAGTTTTAAATTTGAGGAATGTTTGTCAACATTTAAAGTTGAGCACCATAAAAGTAGCTTGTATTCCCCACAATGAAATAGTTTAGTAGGTATGGTAAGCAGGGATTTAAAGGCCCACCTTCAAACCACAATTCCTACCATGCATGGTGCGGAACAACATGAGGTCTGGAAATCAGCCATCTTCAGTTTCCTATCGAGACAGCGCACAACAGTGCACACCAAGCTTGGCAAGAGGCCTGTTGCGTTATTATTTGGTCGGAAGGTATGAGGTATTGACACTTTGCTACCAAAGCCATAGGCTACATTTGACTGGGTCAAGGCAGTGACAGTTCTTAAGGAGGGTACATGGGTCCAAGTAATACTAGTAGGGTGCAGCCAAAAGGGACCAGCATCGCCATGCATATTCAACTATTATTTTGATTAGGTGTTAAAAGTAGTTGCATGCAAAGTTGATAAACATTTCTTTGAAGAGTGGCGTATAGAATTTGAATACAACATCCCCCACTTCGGCACTAACAGAGAACAACGGATGCATGGCAAGTTAAAGGGATAAAGAGAGTGCAAGTATTTCAGGACTTTATGCTGACGACCTTGTCCTGTTTTGCAAAAATGCAAAAGAAGTGGAAAAGCTGTTGTTCATTCTGAATGAAACTTGTCACCGCTTTGGTCTCAATATCTCCTTCGCAAAGACCAAAACACAAGTGTTTAACAATGAAGATCTTGCATGAAAGGCATCATCGGTGCAGATAGATGGGGAAATAATAGAAAATGTGGCTGAGTTTACGTGTCTTGGTCAAATCGTCAGCAACAGAAATCAGGAAAACTTCACCTACTTTCTTGTATCCAAAACTGTTGGAAGTTTAATGAAGTGCGACAGGTCTTGACAGATGGAAATGGAATGATGGCAACAAGGACAAAACGGCTAGAATCTTGTGTCAGAACTAGCGTGACATACGGCACACAGGCACGGTACTTGAAGTAAGAGTGTGTAAGAAAACTAAGAAAGTTGCTGGATGGACATATAAAGGCAGATGGTGAAAGGTGGATGGAGGCGTATGTCTACCCCAGTGGATGCTGAAGGCACTGAATACAAAATGTGTTACTCTAACAATGCCATCCTTCAAATTACAAAATGTAGAAGACTGCGAGATATTATTCAGATCCGATAGTTAAAGTATATTGCACATGTATGTAGGTGCCCAAAGGAAATGATGACTAAGAAGATGTGGCTTGCAAAATCAATGTGGAAACACTACCGGGACCCTTGGATAGACATGTCTTAGATATTGAATGTCTCAATTGAGCAAGCAAAGAGAACAACACAAAAGAGAGCTGGTTTCGATGCATTGATTTTACGACATTATAGCAATGCAGCTCCATGGTGACACGTTTCCTGATGGAGTAGAACACAGTACAGTATGTAAACAAGTAGAATTGTATTTTAAGGCAGAAAGGTAGGCATTTAAATATCTTTTATCAATGAACATAAGCTGTAAATAGAATAATTGATGATCTGTTAATGAAATATCTGATATTAAGCAACCTCTCATCTCTCTGGAATACAACAGTATCCTTACGTATTTTCTAACCATGGCCTATGGTGCGATTCGTCTCGGTATGTATAGCATTTTCTATCTTAGAGCTAAGGTTGAAGCAAGGCTAGGTAAGAAAAAAATGAGAAAAATAAGGCCACAGAGGCCTGCTTTGAGCTCAATTACGCTAAATTAACAGAAGACTGGGTTGGAGTTGTAAAGTATATCATTATTATAAAGGATTCTCTTATTTATTTAAGTACAAAAAAACAAATATAATGTTTGACGAATCCCTATTTCCACAAACCATCATTTGAGGGAAAATGTTTATTTGTTTGTTTGTTTGTTCAATCAATTTGTTGTTTACAACAAAATAAGAATTTACAAAGTTTTATAATAAAATGAATTCCCGACGGAAACAATTTTATACATGCATATATTAGTGGGTGTACTTGGATATATCCCTAATAGTCGAGCACTGAATGGCACTGGATGTACTAGGATAAAGCAATGACAGATGTGTAGTAGTTGGTATCAGTGGCGGAACTAGGATGCAATCTACGAAATTCTACCTTATTGTAATTGTAATCAGATTGTAACGTGACAGTCACAGTCTGTAACATGAATTATGTTCGAATTAAGGAAATGGAGATATAAACATATAATATCATATAAGTAAAAAAGAGACGAATATTTGATGACTAAAGGCCTTTTATTTTCCCCTGAAAAGATCTCTTCCAAATTCAGAATAATAAATATATCAAAACGAGGGCAAAAACAAAAAATTGTTCATGTACAGAGCATACAATGGCGTTATTCGTCTTGGTGAATATTTTTGATATTATCTATCATTTTCTAACCTAAAGGAAAAATAAACCAAAATTATATTACATATAATTAACGTTCATTTTATG
>JAAAKL020008857.1:0-15554 GCA_010016065.2 Carybdea cf. marsupialis auct. non (Linnaeus, 1758)
ATTCGGAAAAAATATTGTTACTTCCAGGCACTCAGCCAAGGGTGTAGCAGAAAGGCCTATATGCAACTTTGAAATTTTAACGTTTGGGGGACATGCCCCCGACCCCCCCCCTCTGGATCCGCGCCTGGGTCCACATATCATTCAACAATCAAATGCGTCAACACTGGGTGGATCGATGTGGACATGTCCCTACCCCGTGTAAGGAAAGATTGTCAGTCAGATAATCAGATGAAAGAGTTTGGGAATCATTTCTGTCATCTCCGAGATGGACACTCGATTCCCATATGCACGATTCTATGGTTATTCTTAGTTCTCATTTGTATAGCTTACAGTAAGACGGTCTAAGAGCGGTTTTAGTACACAATATAAAATCTAAAATGTTTCCCTACAAAGTGCCCCTGCATCTTATAACAACATTTTAGCCTTGCTTTTTAAGATCACGGAGAAACTTTCACTTCGTAGCACCAACAATAGTTGTTGAAACTGTTTTGGAACTTTTCAAAGCCTGATATACTTTAAGACAAACTTTAGGTTATCCTGCATGGCCATGGATTAAATAGAATACGTTACTCCAAAATTCTGTGAAGTAGGCCTACGGAAGAATCAATTTTTAACAGGCAAGGCACAAAGGTCACAGTTCGAACACCAGCTAAACCGCTTGCACTTTCAAATAATGTCTCACGATGTAAATCAGTTAGATTAGCTTGTGTGGGAGTAGAATCATTATAAGAAAAACATCAAAGGAGAACGATTCTAGTGTTCCTTCTGCATCTTCTCTATTCAGTGTTAACGTGTAGTTACTTTGTTTCAGACAGAGTTAAACAATAAAAAGCACAAATGCTATAATATGGCAACAATAATTTAATAACCTCTTCACGATTGGCTGACTTGTGCTGTATGTACAGTACAAAAGACATAAAATCATCTACATGCTTTTCTAGTACAAATAAATGAAGGAGGTAAAATTGGTCCATCGCTAAGATTTGTATGCAGTCCTGCCTGTCAACCTACATTCGCACTCATAGGACACATCAAGAGCAGTGGCGGTTTTAGGGGGAGGCCGACCCGGCCATGGCCCGAGGCCCCGCACCTGTAGGGGGCCTCGCGCCTCAATCCTAGGAGAAAAGGATGTGTCTGACTGCCCATATTAAGTTGATGGAAGTAAGTGAAAACTCGAAACTGTATCCACTGAAAGGAATAAAATGTCTCAGGAACTTCCGCAGTACAATTATGTCTGAGCTTCCTTGCAATGCATGACGTCATAGGGCCCCGCAAACTTATTCGACCCAGGGCCTCGCATCCTTCAAAACCGCCACTGGTCAGGAGAACCACGACTCGAGGCCTGATGCTAATAGGCACGAGAGGCAGCATGCACATACCGATCAGGAAACTTTGTACAAAAATAATACACTAAAGCAACAGTAAACATGCTGTTATAAATTACCACACGTACCAAATCTGTTAACGTGTCAAAAAAGTCCGAGAACTTTTGGCATAATTAGGTGTAGGCCCCTATCATATGGTGTCGATACATGAGCTGAGAAACGGTCGTATCGGATCGAGGCTGGTTTATGATATTTTAGAATTACATAGATTCACAGCGCTTACGCTCGTAGTAGTAGCTCGCTTACGGACAAAGTTTGAGGAGAGATGATGTCAATGCCCAGTCTATCTAAACAGTTCTTGCAGTATAAGCCAAATTTTAGTTTACCCTGTGATTGAGCAAACCCATCTTCATTCCATGGAAAGCAGGCTTTGCTACATTTTTTCAGAAATGTAAAATCTCGAATGAATTCAGTAGCCACAAAATCTAAAATAGTGACTACTGGCAGCTTTGGATCGATTACAAACCTCTTACGACAACGAAATAAAATTCTTACTGACGCAACATCGACCTCTCCCGCACCCCTGGTATCGATAACTACTTGGAAACTTTAAATGAAGCATCTGAGTTGCTTTTTTTTACCTTCACCACCTCGCTCTCGATGGCCCTTTCTACTTCAGTAGTATCCATTTTAGCTGAAAGAATATGCACACTGGCTAGCAAACGTGACAAAATACTTTGAATTCAAAGCAGCACTTACAGTCCTTTGTATTTTACATTGAAAATCTACAAAATTTATTGTACACATTTGAAGGAGCAGTTATTCATTATCACATAGTTTCCGACCTGTCTCGTCCTAACGGACTGGAGTTAGGATTTGACAGCGCTCGGAAAAATCTCCTCATCAAGAACGCCGTATGTTGGGTTTTGTTCTTCCCGTCTCTTTTGGCGACGATGATAGAGTAAAGTCCATTAAATACGTCCTGTACTGCTTGGATGTCCCTGGCTGCCGAAACCTCACAAAAGAGGCATTCTCTCTGTTTTGCTTCTCTTTCTCCTTCAGAGTACAAAATTTGTCTGTTGTGCTTCATGTCCGCCTTGTTCCCGATCAAAGCAATAGTAGCGCTTTTGACGTTGATTTTCTTCAATTCGTCGATGATCATTAAAGCCTTTTTGAAACTTTTTTTACTTGTGATAGAATAAACGACGATCAGTCCATCAGCCCAGGACAGGACGGCATTATTCTACAAAAACAAAGAAGACCAGACCTTCAAAACAAGATTAAAGAGAGAATGAAACACGATAGACTAAGGTAACATGTTTGTACATTACTGGCCAGTGACCTTTAAAGGTATAACACGTGCCTTATTCGGGGTCACCAAATATATGTATACCTCTTAAATCAAGTGTTTTTCATGCCATGAATTATTCCTATATTTGTGTTAAGAATTGTAAAATTAAGCCACTGTGTTCCTAATTTATTTATCAATGTTCTCAAAATTAGAATCTTTATGCCAGAGAGAACCAGTGAGAACGTTCTATTCTTAAGTGCATAATGGCTTAATCGTTGAGTCAAAGGATCTAGCCCCTCCCCCTCATCTCTAGCAGTACTTTTTCAAAGCCTGTCTCACCGTACGTATCAGAGATCTGAAAATTTCTGCGTTGCAGTGTTGTCGAAAATCGACCAAGACCGGAACCTGAGAAAGCTTATCCTAGAGTCAAATTGTCTATATTAACAGAGCTGCCTTACATCTTGAACCAGATACACTCAACATACAAGTTCTTGTAATGAGGCTTACATCAATGGAAACCCACAGTTGTAGCTATGTTTAGCTATGTTGAAACTATGTTGTAGCTATGTTGTAGTTATGTTTTAGCTATGATTGTGTACAGTGCACTACAATGCAAGACTCTGTGATAGCATTAAACAGCCTATGGTCCCGTGTAAATGGATCGTAAATCCCTTCACACGATACAATACTCTACTTTAACTGTTGCATCGTCTAACATATCCTGAAATTTTCCCCACCGTCTGTAATTTATTATAGAAACAAATCGTATTGTAGGGGGATGACGTCAGATGCGAGTGCTGTGTCTACCCGCCTGCAGTGGTATTAAAGTTTGGAAATGAATGCCCGAACTAAATTGGCACAACATCATGCCACAAAAAATAAGTCAGGAAATCCTTTCGTTGACTTGTTATATAAGCATTGTTAGCTGATATTTATAAATGGTATTGCGTTATTGTTACTTCATTATAAAACATCAAAGAAACATTAAGGAAAGATATGACTTCATGTTTTAGTGAAGACACATATCAAAACAACAGGAGGTGCGTAGTCTTTGATTTTGCTACCGAAAATAACAAACCCTCTGGTTTCCAAGTGTGGCTTGAAGTAACCGAAACACGGGAGACGGTAATTGACACAGATGGTAACCCTGCATTTCATATTGAATTTATTATTTGATTGAAACGAGAATATTCAATGTTTCAGTAGGTATTACCGTCTCTCATCTTATTCAATATGTATTAACACAGCATGATATATTTACATCTTTGTCAAGTTGTTAAACAATCTGAGAATAGGATGAAGTTGAGACAACTCCTATGCAATATCTAACAATGCGCAGCCTTAAATCTTTGATTGTGGAAAGTAGTCCACATATTTGTGAGTCTAAAATTAGATGCTGATCCAGAGCAAGAGACCAGCATTACATAATTGCCGTTTAGTAGCGTAGGATTCACAGAAAGGGCTACCCTGGCATTGAACTTGGCCCACCTTTAGAGGAAAGATGGTATAGCGACCTACGTCATCGCCTACAAAACCAATTTGCTCTGAATTTAGCGGCTTGAACTCTCCTCGACAAAGCTTTCATTGAGTTATTTCAAGTGTTAGGAATGAGGTTCCTGGTTGCATGTCAATCCAATGGCGCTTTTAACAGGGGCCAGAGTTTTAGACACCGAAATAAATATCAAGCACGACTATGTTGTAACGCTGCCTAGCCGCGTATTAAAAACTCTAGGATCAGTTACTCCTGCCTCATTAACGCTAATAATGTAAGAACAACCTGCCTAGTCTTACCAGAGAAATTGTTAATACTTGATTTCGGATAATAAGGTCAAAGTGCGTCCCCCTCTTGAATTTATACCAATGAATTAGTATTAGAGGAATGATGGTAGTAGTTTCCAATTTATTTTAGTTAGGGCTTACACATATTCATGTAAAGAAGCAGTAAATTTGGACGTACGCTGCCTTTTCCATTATAATTATCAGTTTTCAAACCGAAATGTCTTGAAGCCATTCTTTAAAAAACTTGCATTTCACTCTCGATCATCCCAACCTCCTTTATCTGCACCTCGTTTATCCGAACGCTATTTTGCTGAACAACTACTGAAAACAAGTTTACCTTAGAAACAAAATATTAATACCAAAATAGTCTTAGAAGCACAAGAAGTAAATGCGTGCAAAGGCATTCTTTTCAACCTAACTGTAATTGTGATATGATGGCTGATCTGTTCTAAAACCCAGTTACAGAAATAGTAAGTCGCTTTACGAGTTGTTCATAAGAATTCTCAAATTTCCTTCCAATTATGTATTACCAGAGATAATGAAACACATGTGTTATATAATCTCTGGTATTACGTTGGTATATCTGGAAAAAGTTGTCTTCACAAAACGTGTTCCCACCATTTTTAATTTTTCTACTGCTACACAAAGGGAGCTCAAGAAACTGAAATATATATTAATGGCAAGTTGATCTACATCATACCGGATTACCCTAATTTTCGGATGATACGAACAGCTCGCATTCCGCAATTGAGTTTAAGCCGTTTTGACAATAAGAATGCAGTGTGCTATTTCAAAAGCATAATATTTGTATATCATGGAGAGAAAGCGGGATAAAAGTATATGATATATTCATCTGCAACATGAAATATTTAGCATTCAAAACTCTGAAGGCATCATATGATACGCAGACACAAGGGATGTACGTAATTAAAGATATCATATATTGCCGTTTGTGCATGTATGGTACTTTCCCGTCCTTATGGTTTTAAGACCTTGGTGGGAAGAAAACTCAGTTAGCGTTTAATTGTTTCATTAAGTTTTGGTAAATTTTTAAATAATATTGTTCTCATGATAATAGTATCGAACTATCCGTACCTTTCCGCACGAATCCAAAATTTGCATCCGTACATCACGCCCGTCAATGTTGGTACAGTGTGTGTACGACGTATCCTTCTCGTGAGCATATTCAGTGATGTAACGCCTTGTTAAATACCTGACTGTCAATGCTGAGAAAGAAGTAGAGAAATCAATCAATACGCTTTGAAGTATCCCCCAAACAGTCATCGGACGTCCAGTGACAACAATACTTGTGTGTTAATAATACAGAAGTAATACTGTACTTTGGGTAAACGAACTGTTTATCGAACCTCCGCGTCAGCACAACATGATTGACTCTGTGTCGTCTGCATACGAGGTTATCTACTAGAGAGAGGTTGTTATGACTGCCATGTTAAATACGGCAGCCACAAAATAATGCGTTTAGTAAATTGGGAAACTCCACGATCTGAAACATCAATAATAGAATTCCACTAACATAACTTCTCGAATAGATAAACCTATCATTTTCTGAAGTGCTCCGATAAATATGTGAATTTTGGTTTAATGGATCAACATGAAGCTAGTTATAGGAAACTTAAAATGGCCTTGTGTCTAGTCTATATCCTTGTTAGGACATTGGTTAGTTCTGTTATAAATATATCTATCAAACAACAAGTTAAATTGGTGACCCTAACGCTTCAGTACATGGAATCAGGTCTCTACGATACAAAAGGCAGTATTTATGTTTTCTCTCTCCTTTATATCCATTTTGAAATTTTTAATTCTCCGATTGATTCTAGGCATGCTATTGCGGGTTAGAGAAGCATTAAGTGGCAGTACAGCTCTGAATCAATCAGCTAAAAATGGGATAGTTCGTTGACTGCATATTTGTTTCTTTGTTTCTCTCACATTAGCAGTAGGAATACTCTGTTGATGTTGGCCGATTGTGTGACTTTTTGAAGTAAAAGAACTTGACGGCTTTAAACCTTTACAAAAGATACTAATTGCAGTTTCATGTTGCTGTAAATTCAGCGGCTACTTAACGCCTAAGAGATCGATGATCCGTTTGGTCTATTTAACCTTACCAGAACGAAACCCACTGACCTAAAAGTTACGAATCTAATACCATCCTGTTTATCGGTTAATCTTGTCTATGATAAAAAGATTCCCGTTACATAAGAAGGATGGACGATAAAGGACTAGTTTTTAATGTCATTAAACTGCATGAGCTGATTGACTCCTGGTAACACAAAGCGGACGTAACATGTGTTGATTGTGAGATGAGGAAATTCGTCAAACAAGAAACACGAGACAAGGTGATCTGAAAGCTTTCGACCATCTAAATTCGATACCTAATTGGCGAATTGCGCTATAAATGTTTCCTTCCCCTTTACAAAAACGGCTTATGGCGTTGAGGAGCTGTCACCATGAACAAATTTTCCGATAGAACCGTTGAAAGGCGTTCACGACTTCCTTGTCTAAGTACAGGGGTTACAGTCCATGTTTTCACATAGCACATAGCAACCGTTAATGTTTTAGAAATATCTAAGCTTAAAGGTAAGTTTCATACATCCAGTAATTAAGGTAGACCCTATTTGGCATAATCATCAACATTTTTAGCACTAGAAGATCAGATTCTATAATAGAAACATCAGCCCATGTTCAAAATCTTAGTGAAGAAGCTAACACACGTTCTTATACTCGGACGTCGATAGTAAAGACAAAACGAGGCCGGTAATAATATATAATGTTTTACTTGGCATTCAAATCTTTACTTAGAATTCATCCTTAATGATATCAGATAATGACCAAGTTGCTTTGGTCGGTTTAAAATGCGTGTTCCCTCCTGTCACCACACCCCTAATAATCTGCAAAATTTTCGCTCCTGACCACGATATATATATATATCGATAAGAAACTGACATTTAAGAAAAAAAATCGGTGAGAAATACGTAAGCAACACAACATGCCCTTAAATATCAATCTGTTACTGTAGCCCACTCATCAGTATATGTAGTGGGATATCCACTGGGCCCTTCTAGCATTGGCGTGAAATACGTTGCGCAGCATCCCTGTGCCAAAATGAGACTGCATAATCGGAAAGGCAGTGCGCCGTTGATAGGACTATGAGACCGTTTGATATCATGGCATTCGTGGCCAGTCCTTACTTTTTCCCTAGATCGGACCACGCTAAGGTTTATAAAGTGGCAGGGAGAAACATTATTAAGCATGGTTGAAGGCCACTTTGGCCAACAGCACTGTTATATAAATAAAAAAGTAAGCTCTTAATTGTGTGAGCCCTGTTGGAAACGTCTGGAGCAAGAAGTAAGTCTGAAAAAATAACCTCGTAAAAAAAAGGATTTGTAGTGAGGAAACTGACAGCTACAGTCTTAATTAATTTTTCGTATTTTCAATGTTAACTTTCACACATAAAATTTCCCCAACATTTTCGTGCCATTTTGAAGCAAACAAACATCGGCATCGGCAAAATGAAGTGTATTAGGATGATTGCATTCTGGTATCTAAACTGTCATGACCAATTTCCTGCTCACTGTTGTCAAAAGCCATGGCAAAGCAAGACATGAAAATCAACTTCCTCCACTTTACAAATATTTAAGCTTCTGTGCAATTGGAGATTACAGTCGGTATGTTTCATCAACCGCAGGAATTCAGCTACTACCACAAGCCCATTAAATACTGTAATGTCTTCTGCCAACAACCATTTTACTAGGTCATAATTATCAAGTCATTAAGGGATAGTACGAGTGCTGTTAGAAGACTGGTAATGATTACTGGTTACTGGAGTTTATTCAGTGATTACTAGCACTCAATCATCACGATTTTGTAAGAGCAAGTCAGCTCACAAGGGGATAAAACAGTCCCAGTTATTTAGAGTACCATTTCCACATTAACGAGAGTTACAATTTTTGCCACATCGACTCGAAATAAATTCCTGAAGCTGTGTTTTCAGCGACGTCAACTGTTATCAGTTCCCATAACGTTCTGACCAATTTCGTTGTGTCATCCCACAGTTTCGTTGGTCGCACTTTGTAACCTCTGTCTCTTACAGCACAAGTTACTCCCTCTTCAATAAACCAACTGCTTTTTACATGATCATGCAAAGGAACCGCCCAAAATATTTAACAAAGACTATAGTTTAAGAAGTGTCAAGGACTCGTAAGCAGCTGTAAAAGGGTCTTGTCTAATCTTACTTTTCCTTTGGCGCCCTCTTGATGATAATCAAAATATCTTCCCTCTCCCTCCAAAGAAGAGTTCATGCTTTGTGGGGGCAATCTCTCCTTTAGATACCATATAATATGCAGTTGTTCCGAGATTGAAAGTACCCTAAATATATACATAAAACCTCCAAAGCCGCTAATTGATAAATCAAGGGTAGGTGGGGTACAATAGATACCCCTGCTTCATTGTGGCCCCTTGTTCACCAACAGCCAGATATGTGCTTGACAAAGGCCTGTTTTGTTCATGGTAAGTTGAAGTGGCCATTGGATACCAAATAACTAGAAGCAACATCGCTGATTGGACGATGTAAGCTGTTCCTCGTCATATAGGCCTAAAATTCGTTCAAGAGATTCCGTCACTGCGGTCTTCTGAAAAATAATCAAGGCATCCCTGTTACCTTAGGGAGCTCAAGAGAGTTCCACCTTCATTGTTGCCTTGTTACCAAACAGCCGAAATTAGCTATCTGGATTCACACACTGTACAAATCGTATCCTAGACAAAATATCTTGTTTATTCACAATTGACAGAAATAGAAACAGATTTCTATGAACTATGGTTTATTGCAGTATTTAAAGGCGTTCACTCGCTCATGTTTCACACACAGGAAAATATAGGGCCTACTCATATTCCCTACGTTTCCTCAAGTCAACATGCGCTTGGTTCTTCTCTCTATATTCCTCGTATCTGAGTTCAAAAAATAAGGCTCCTAAATCACTAGACTGGTTTATTATTTCACTTGTCGGTTAAGCACAGAAGCATACTTCAGTCAGACCATACGTCTATTCCATAGACTCTAGTCATCATTTGGGAGTATCATATAAATATAGCTGGAATAACGTTATCTTGTTCTCCATTATCAAGTATGCGTCTATACTGCACTTTTGTCTTTTTTTATCTCTGTCCGTCATCATATTCTCGTCTCGCCTCAGCTTAGTTGGAATTTGATTTGTCTGTTCTTAATGTATACAGAGATTTTAAATATATCAGAGATATTTCAGAATCTCTGATGTATATTATGAATTTCTTGAGATTCAAAGGACTTGAGAGGGGGTAGTCTAACAGGCCCTAGGCTATAACTTATTGTTGATAACTTCGAGAATATTTGTTGCTTCGGTATAAAAGGTGTCAGAAGTTCTTAATCTATTTATTTGCTAACGAAATATAAGTTTATTTTTGAAATAGGACATAAAGGCTTCACACAACAGCCGAAAGTTGACAAATACCTAAACAAAATCCTGAATTTAATATCTTAGGTTTAGGAGATGAATATAAGTCCAAGAAGCCAGTTTTATAAGCAATTTACCTACCATGTGCAAAGAAAGAACCTGGGTCATCATAAGTGGTAATATCCAAAGACATTCCGTGTTATTATTGGTTGACTCTCCGTAGGGGGTAGTTATGACGTCATAATTAGCAAATTTAGGAAACGTTTATCAGAAAATAAAATTTGATATCAGGGGAAACGCCAGTCAGTTTAAAGCAGATGGGGCATGTCGTCCAAAGATTTCAGTGTAAAAATTAGAGTTTAGGGCCTACCAGCTGTTTACCCTTCAGCCCCGTTTCCTTCGCAGTTTGGATAGGGTTAAGCCAGCGTGTTTTCTAATTTGTAAATAGTGAACAGTGTTCTACATGTAAATTTTTCGTGGGTTTTAACGACCCGTAATGATATCAATTAAGAGGTATTACTAGTGTTGTGCTACGAAATAAAGACCTCTCCTTAACTGCATACGTAATGATGATAGACCTAACAACTCTTGGTGGTCTAAATTCTGTATTCATCGTTAGACCTAGCTCAACTGAATGCTTCACTGCTTCCTCTTTTGTCTAGGGCCCACTGTTCTCTTATTGCCTTCAGCATATTAGTCCAGAAGCACATCTAGGGTATCGAGGGTGTGGATGCATTAACTACACTCAGACACCCTTACATATGTGCGCCTTTCAATACGGTCGATATTATGGCACATGTGTCCTAATTTAAAGTGGATGTCCACTACACTCAACGTTAGCTAAATGACTATCATGTCACTATTTCTTCCTTGTTTCTTCTTTGTACCGGAAAACATTCACATCAGCAAAACTGCCTGTCTCATTTTATTTAGCTGTAAGAAAATCGATGTGGCCGAGAATATTTTCAACATATTGAATACGAGGGTCAAACACGATCATGAATGTGATAATCATTATCACGGTATCATCATCCCTTCTGTGGTATTGCTGTCGTGCACTATTACGATCTGAATCATCAAAGAAAATATTGCTCTAGTATCATAACATTAACAGGTTCATAATTATACTAGTAATCACCTCAAATAATTCCCCTCATGTAGATACAACATTATTAAAAGCCATCAGCATCGTCATTTGTGAATAACGGGATTATCACCATCAATCTCTATCATAACGAAATATCCTTCACTCATCTGTTTACCAACTTGCAGGTCTCAAAAAATCAATTCAAATTGCCGTACGATACCGTACGGTGCCGGACGCTGCTCCGTGTGACGTGCGTACGTTGAAGAAATCGAAAAGTACGATTTATGTCATATGAACATGCATCAGCATCATCCTTTCTAGGAAACACAATCGCCATTTTGAAATATTCAAAATGAACAATAACTTGCTTGCGGTGGTTGTAATTATCAAGAAATCTTAGAAGAGAACGAAGGACATCTTGGCTGATAAATAGTCTACCCAAATAAATCAAAGGAATTGAAGATGGTGTTTCGAACACTGTTGTGACTTGTGTTTGAAACTTGGCGCTTGATGTCTTCGGTTAATTTCGCCACAGTTCCGTCACAGAAAATGAAGTAAGGTAAGGGAAATGCAAAATGTTGGGGAATAAAAAAATATTAACTGTATGTTTTTCACATACGGAGTCGTGAACATCCTTGTTTTTCTGCGTACGAAAATGCTCCTCTACCGTACTATCGTACGCCCATTTTTTGAGCCCTGACTTGTCACCGAAATTGACATTCAAAACATAATGCTGGGTAGTACCATCAATTTATAACGCACTATTACCTTTTAGTTGCTGTCGCACATTTTAGAAGTCCGAGCTAAGAATGCCACCTATTACAAACCCTGTATGCTTTTAATCCCTGATAGGAATCTCTCTTCAACTTTAAATGTGACCACCGCAGTTATCCATGTGCAAGCATCAATGTGCTCACCACAAAACGTTTCAACTGAATTTAAAGTTCAAGGCATACTTCTGATAGTCAAGATATTTGACGGATCAAGATAGCATTGAAGCTTGACACCCAATGAAAGATACCGTGCAGGTTTATTGTTTTAGACATGCTAAGGAACTCATAGCTGTACAGAACTGGGTGTGTACAGTAAATGATACTTTAACAGTGATTTTTGTCTGCTTTCGTCAGTAATATCATTGAATTATAACTTAGTTTTTACCTACTAAATACTATGTCGATGGAATACCACTGATCGAATACGAAGTGGTGAAGTTCAACTAGCACATGAAACAGAAATGCTTTAAAAGGATGGACGCGTGATCCTTTGCATTTTCGATATACTATAGACCTACTAACTACTACTAATTGTTTTGACTTAAAAAGAAAAGTACCTGGTATTCAACATACCTGATTTTCCGACAAGTCTTCCCCCAACCACCACGATTCTCACTTCTTTACTATCCCCTGACATGACTTTCCAGCCAACTTCTCACGCTGATTTGTTTGTTCGACTGGTACAAGAGATAGCAATTCGATGCTGTGTGTAGGAGCAAAACAACAACACGCTGCCTTTTCACGTGTGAGTAGTCAATGAAAAATGACGTAATCCAAGCACTCGAAGTTTATCTGTAGTAGTTATCCAAAAATCCCCACCACAGCGTTTACAAGCCAACTTTGACGTCTTCCCTTTCCTTCACTGCTTCTATACCTCCAACCACTTTACACTTATTCAAGTCTCAATGCCTTCACTCTTGCCTTCAGTTGGAAATCCTTACAATATACAATCCTGATTAACGTACAGCAAATAAAAGCGCTTTAATCCTATTGCCTTTCAGAGTCGATTACCGACGCAGGTTTACGCCCGACTGTTCGAATTACGTCCCTTCAGCAAAATACCAGGATACTTAACAGGGGATTTTCTTCTTTATGTTCTCAAAATATCATAGCCAGCTTTAAGACGCCGATGACAAAGTACAAACCCAAATGAGTCAGGTCCAAAGAAAGTTAATTTTTTCAGGCCGTCTTCACTTAATGAATTGGCAATTACCTTCTTATCTAATTAGTATGGTCGCGTCGATGCCTCTGTTAATTTTTACCCTTGCCTTAATAGATGTTACGAAGAACAACGAAGAATTGAGATATGTTTCGGAACCAGGAAGACAACGGAGATCACCCTGCAGATATCGGATTTCAGACCTCCACGTACGTGCAAGCTTTAATGTCTCACTCTGTACGTGTTAGCTTCACGACTGTCCCACCAGCGTAGGTTGAAGCTCCGAATAGGTAGATAAACTGAAGGTTAACCTAAACTTTGAAGACAAAATCAGCGCCAGTTAACTCGTAATGGTAGATGATATCTGAAAGATATCACCAAAGAGTGCTAAACGCGTTGGAGCTTTGGCCTCTTGTTGCCTTCAATTGTCTTTATTCGTGTAGCATACAACTGGATTAGGTTTTGTTTACTCTTAGTTTAGATCTCGGATACAAATTTCTATTTTTCCCATCTGTCTAGAATTTGGATAATCTGTTCTAACGGGATTATACCCACCATTCGCTCGACAATTTCCCATTCAATGCCAGCACAGAAGCCTTGGTGTGGGTTTCAATTTGGAGTTACACGAAGCTGCGAACTTGCGTCATTGGGAAAATGTTTTAAGAGTTGGCAAGTGGGCAAAACTGGAGGCTGGAAGAAAGTAACAAAGCTGGGAAATCTGGCAAGAAATCAAAATAATTGCGAAACATACCTTCAGAAAAACAAGGATAGCAGGTCAGCCTTAAACAATCTCGGTACGTCCTATCAATAAATTGACTAATTAATCGACAATATCTTTTGTAGCGCAGGGCAAAAGTGAAGGGTTATGTTAATATAGAAACTGAATTAATAAACAAAAGGATAGACGTGCCGCTCAGACATCAGGATATTTTATCTTGTCTGAGGACTTAGCCTGTTTTTCTTTAGTTCATGAATGTTAATAGAGAGAGTTGAGGCATCTCACGTACATGGAAATTTCTACATCATTCTGGAATTTCTAGTGTCACGCACGTAATTAATGTCTAAGATATCGTGCACTGCATTAGCATTTTCAACATCGTGTGGCCTATTGACCTCTATACAATCAGACGATAAATAATAGTGACATCCAGCTTCAGGCAAGATGGCATGACAAGATGATGTCTTACTTTTCAGAATCAAACTATCAAGTTGCCTTCTAAACTCGATTTTTCTCTCCTAACAATGCTGTTTGCATCACACACAATGAGTCAAGCTATGTTTACTAAATTCGACGTCGGGAGTCTACTTCTCAAAACCCTCCCAACGGTCTGCCGCCGGCAGCAGCTATTACCCACGCAGGTTCTGACGTATGCGAACACAAATTGATTGCAATCGTCAAATACCGAAGTGAAACCAAAGAGAGATGTACTAAAAGACATGGGGATAACTTTAAAATACGTCGACTCTTTTAATCAACAAGAATTATTTCAGTCACTAGGATGTGTAAAAACAAGATTCAATCTTACAGCTAATCGATTTTTGCCTAGGTCAGGTAACCGGAGCTGTTTACTGAAAAACTATTAAAACTCCCACGTTACGCCTTCCCGTTCTTAGATATCAGAGTACCTACCGAAAACAAGTTAAACAAACAGCTGCATGATGTGGTTTTTGATTTCAGGTTATCATGTTTATATAAGCACTTATACAAGTCTTGCATAAACATGTTATTGCTTAGTTTAATGCAAAATACTCGCTTTTTTCCTTGCCTTGCTAACTGACTTGTGCTAACTCTATAGTGAATAGAATGTCTTCGGCAAGTGGCCTCTCTTGTTAAACAGATTCACAAAGGGAATAAGATGAATAACTCATAGTTCCAACTGTTTAAGAGGTATACGCAATTGAAGTCATGGGAGACGGCCATGAAAGAAATACCTGCATTGCAGATCGAGGGGAGGCGGGGTAGGAAGAAACCCCAATATTAGATAAGCATTTCCCTCTCATGCTCCCCAAGGTTATGCTTTTATTTTAGACTACATATGTATTCATTTCTCCATTATATCCTTAGCATATCTTGCTATTCCGTATTTGTTTCTGATCTTGTATCTGAACACTGGATGCTAAGTTCTTGATTTCTTTCAAAGCTATTTTTATTCAATTTGAAGTCTGATGAGGGAATGTTTTAAAGGGAATCATAAATTGGATACATTGTTTGTCTCACCTATAAAATGATGGTGATGATGAGCTTGATGTTGAAGAAGATGATAATGATGATAATGATGGTGAGATGGTGAGATGGTGGGATGGTGATAATGGTGAGATGGTGAGAATGGTGAGATGGTGGGAATGGTGGTGATGATAATGATAATGATGATGACGAAGCAGAGGAGGAGGGTGATGATAATGATAATGATGATGATGAAGCAGAGGAGGAGGGTGATGATAATGATAATGATGATGATGAAGAAGAGGAGAAGGAGGAGGGTGATGATTATGAGAATGATGCTGATGAAGATGATGATGATGATGATGATGATGATGATGAAGATGAAGATAATAATAATGATGATGATGATGGTGATGATGATGGTGATGATGATGATTATGATGATGTTGATGAAGAAGAGGAGGAGGGTGATGATTATGAGAATGATGCTGATGAAGATGCTGATGAAGATGCTGATGATGATGATGATGAT
>JAAAKL020008858.1:0-15554 GCA_010016065.2 Carybdea cf. marsupialis auct. non (Linnaeus, 1758)
CAAAGTAACTAACTAACCAACCAGCGTACTTACTACCTAACAAAGTAACTAACTAACTAACTAACTAACTAACTAACTAACTAACGTACTTACTACCTAACAAAGTAACTAACTAACCAACCAACGTACTTACTACCTAACAAAGTAACTAACTAACCAACCAGCGTACTTACTACCTAACAAAGTAACTAACTAACTAACTAACTAACTAACTAACGTACTTACTACCTAACAAAGTAACTAACTAACTAACCAACGTACTTACTACCTAACAAACTAACTAACTAACCAACGTACTTACTACCTAACAAACTAACTAACTAACTAACTAACCAACGTACTTACTACCTAACAAACTAAGTAACTAACTAACTTACTACCTACCTAACTAACTGACTAACCAACTTACTAACTAACTTGCTAAAATAACTAACAAGGTAGCTAACTAAGCAATCGACGGACTAACGAATCAACAAACTAAATAACTAAACAATTAACAAATAAGTAATGAAATTATGAACTAACTAACTAGTCAACGAGCTTACGAACTACGTAGCGATTTATCCAAATAAGTAACTGAGTAATTAGCCAATTAATAGAGTGAAGAACTTTCTACTGATTTTCTTGCAAGATAGTTAATAATTTAACTAAAAAATTAGGCAGCTGACTATTCTGCTAGAAAATTGACAATTTAATTGATGATTTATTGATTAATTAGCTAACTAACTAACATAAAAGATAGAATAAGCTTAGCTTAATAGATTGCACATTGCTTTCTGGATGCTTTGTGCCATAAATGACTACGCAAGCGCAAACCCTGGTTGTAGTAATTTACTTCAGAAAATCTCAGGTATGTATGAGAGTGAGTATATGGACTTAAGGTAGTAAATACTAAGACTCGAGTATTACATGTGCAATACACAAGATGCACTTTGCGTTCGAGCAAATCCTGCTCAAAGTCTGTCATAAAATCTCTCATACGTATTATGATACCCCTGTAGGATAAGACTGTAGATGTTAAAATTTATGCAATGGCATGATAACAACGGACTAGATCCAAGTCTTTCTTTCCTCTCTCACGTCAGTAAGATAACTGCCATTAAATGGATTCCAGTCCCCGGATGAGCCTTTGTTGTCGATTGTGTTCACCTTCAAAGTGTGATGGGTACGACTTCAAAAACAATGTGACATTGACGCATTTCTAAATAGCCTTCAATAAGCTATTGGTTTCTGTCAAGTCAATCATAATCTTGTATTGTCTAGATATTGTCTTTATAGCCGAGTTTATAAACAGTGCTTTAGTTCGATTGGGATATTTGGCATACGAAGAGTTGATGCCCAATTAATCCATTAACATGAAAATGGCGATATTGTGCAATGAGGCCATACGGAGCGCAATGAAGACAAGGGATTCTGCACGTTCTTCTTTCTGTTTTCTTCCAGATTTTTTTTTCAATTAAACTTAAACAGAGCATTAGATATGCAGAAAATATAAGACAATACGCAAGAAGTATTTTTCTGTACTTTCACATAACGTGCGCAATATTAGAAGAGGTTTTAATCTTTAGAACGCATTTTTGACATTATCTTCTCTTGTCTATTAGATGATTTTCACAATACCTTGAAACTCAAATTTTGTTAAACGTTTTACTTGTGGAAAGTTGGCTTAAGTTTTGGATAAAGATTTACATCTCTAAAGTTTCATGTTCATAAAATATGCATACACCTTTCGTGTGGGAGAACAACATTTAGATCAGCCTCTCTCTCACTGTATGACTCATCCTCGTCCCCCATTTGAAAGGTAGGCTAACTATTAGTCAGTTTTGTGTTGCTCCCTGTAAGTGAAGCTCCATAGAGCTACATTCCTTACTCTTACATAGGCCTCCCCTACAAGGCAAGGCTCCGTTCGCAACGAAACAAGACAGCTTCTCTTCTCTTTATGGTTAAGCTTTTGCGTCAGGTCACTAAAGTCCATCTGAGAATACATTTAGGGATATTTGGACGTCACATTGTTTTGTAACCGTTCCACAATCAAGTCTATGGCTTTGTCTTATTCTAAACTTGAAAGTACTTCCGTCTTCATTTTCATGACTTGGGCCATGACGCTAGATAACGGGGGTTCCCCTCCTCTCAAAACTTTTGCCACTTAGGCACATGAAAGTGGTGTTATTTGGAATAATCGATCAAGTTCCTTATATTGTTTGAAACGTTGAAGTTCAATCATACTGAGATTGTTTAATTTTAAAATCAACTCATATTTTTAGCGCAATTTCTTTGCTACCTTCTGTTACTTTTTAACAGCATTTATGTCATGAACGCAAAATCAATCAGGTAATCACGAGTCCATTTTGTAAAGTTTAGCCCTGTCCTTGTGAAGACGGAAAGATTGTAAAATACCAGTGTGTGTTTTGATTTTAAAGAGTGATGAAAATATTCTTCCTAGAAGAGCGCCGCTAAGAGTGTTAAGGAATCCCTAATTTATATTTGAATATGATTTAGCGACTTAGTATGTCTATAGATCTTGTTAAATTTATCGGTAATGCGGAGCAATATATAGAGAGAGTATTTGAGTATTTGCCTATGGAAATGGCACTGATAATCAGTGATAAACAAACCCCACAAAAAAACCAAAACAAAAAAAAGGAACCAGAAAAAACCAAAAAGGAATAGGCTGGTAGTGGTGGTAAGATTCTGGGATCTATCTCCAAAGTTGTCGACTGAAATATCGTACTTGTTCGTGAAGTTACTAAGTCAGACTTTTTGGTGCGAGATGTTACGGGTTAACCCCCACTATTTACCATATACCATCATGTCTATTGACAGAATATAAATCCTATGAAGGCCAGTTTTTGTCTAAATCTTTGCTTACATGTAATATTTGTAAATATATATATTTTTAAGACTTGGTAGTAGTAAAATGGAAAAGTAAATTACTACAGTTACCTTAGGTTTCACGTCATATCCAAGATCTGATAAATGTCCCAGGATAGGACCGAAGTTAATTACGATTCTTCATTTTCCCATTTGTCATTAGTTAGTAGTAGTACGCTCTACCTTGCGTTATTGAACAATCTAGAAACGGTATCAGTAGTGTTTGTTGGTAGTTGCATGAAATATTTGTTTCTGATGCCATATATTGTCTCGTGCACTCCTAGACTAATCTCCGATCAAATTTTTGAAATGGCACTGTTTTCCTTGGAAGACTACGGTATTTAATCTCTGTTAAATTGTTTATTACAAGGCTCAACCTTTTCCAACACTTCTGCTGATTAAAATGGTTAAGATTTCTCACACAATTTTCTTTTTCCGTACTACTTAATTAGAAATCGACATTATATCAAGTATTATAAGAGATCTTAAGCCCTTCCGCTGGTGAAGTATTCCTTTTATGTACGTTGAGTTGAAAACTCTTACGATGTAAAATTGCACGCAACCTGTTTGATAGTTGCAAAGATAAGTTAAACAAAGGGTATATACGAACCATTATTACTCTTAAACTATTGAACAAACGAAGTGATCCCCCATAGCTACTGTAAAGGATGAAAAGAAGATAGGGTCAAGCGGAGGTTAGACACACAACATGGGTAAATCACGAAGGATTAGAACGAAGAGCAGGCTCTTAGATTGACTGATATCGGTTCACCGTGTGTAAAAGGTAAGGAAAAGTATCAAAAGACCATGTTACAAATTTTGCAATCATATTAACAGTTGGTAGTGATACTAGTCAATGCCAGGTATTTCAAACAAGGCTTCTTGACTTGACTTTGTCCTTAAATAATTCCAGCCTTTGAAATGCTATTCGATACCGCTTTAAGTGTAAATTCTGATTTATTCTATCAAAAGTTTGTAGGAATGATGATGGTTAAGGAGGTATTTGCAGGATAATTTAGGTAAGAGAGGTGATAAATGAGAATTCTTTATAGTTACTATACAGATGACGAAAGTGAAAGATAGTACAGTGGTTGAAACAATTCGTTTTGCTGAATATTAGTAGTTAAAAGGTGCTTGGCTAATGATGTCAACAACAGCTAAAATAGGGATTTTGTCGTAATTTACATTTGGCGGACGAGTTAAATTTCATTAGTTAAGTTTAATGTCTGTTTCTGCAATACCCAGAGGAGTTATAGGTGTTACTAGTGAGATGTAAACATGGAAGTAGGTGGCGTGCTTTTATCAAGGAAGCCAAGAGCATTATCCTTTGGAAATAAAGCATAGGAGAAAGAAAACTACAAACACATTTACGGTAAGCATATGAAAGGTGAATAGTCTATTGTTTTGAACCCCCACGTAGTAACAAACTTATTCATTGAAATATATGAACACGGTCTACTAAATTTTCACGAATAATGATGCATTTCTCCAATCGACGTTCGTGAATGCTCAATTGCTGAAGTGTTACGTCAACTGCAACTTTTCGTGTATTTTTTCGCAAATTCAGCGCAAATATGATGCATCGCGATTGGGCCTGTAAATTACAAGTGAACATCTTGACATGTTTGGTGCAAGCTATTATTTAAGACCGAATATCCACGGAAGGCACCGCACGTGGACGGCATTGAGGCGACTTTTAGGGGTAGTGTAGGAAGACCAAATTGCTGTTAAGTATGGGAAGGTTAAGGTTCCGAGGGTAACATATGTATATCCTTAGGATTCAGTTCTTTGCATACGTGTATTAGTCCCTCTCACTCCGTTAGCTAATCAGGGCATTGTCACAGATTCCGTTCTAACATGGCTATCCATCTCTACTTTAAAGAACAGGTTACTTGTAACAGGGGAAACAAAGTATATATACTGCATTCCTACATTAATAGTTTTATGTCCCACCTTATATTTATTCCTCCTTAATATTTACGTAGAAATAAGTTTATTTACTCGCCGGTGCTATCCTTTGATTTGCACTTATTTCTTTGCAAGGTTTATAGTAGGAGTTTCGGACCGTCAAGTCGAATAACCGACCTTCTGTTTGTTAGAACAGTTCGATACCGACAAAGCTGTCTCGCCTCCACTTGACAATAATAGACAGCCCTATCACATCCTTTGGAAAATCTCTTGGCAAGTCTCTATATGTTGTTTTTTGAGTAAGACGATGAAGCTGCATCATTAGGAAAGAGTAGTTTAATAATGGGTTTAGAGATATTTAAGGTGTCTCCTAACAATTTTCCTATCTTTAAATTGGTAAATTTACATGGACATAGAGAGTTTTTGTCAGCTTGTTTATCCCTTCATCGATTATGGACCTTCTGAGATGGTGACGGATACATTTCAGCCAACCATAAATCTATGAGCAGAAAAATGTAGCATGTCACCAATGGGCTAACAGCGCCAGACAAGCCAACTCACATATAGTATCATCACCCTGGACACCTGTGCTTTGTTACAAAGGTTTACATATAGGCATTTGCAAGTGCTTGGAGGTCTGTGCCTCCCAGCCCTCCTTGACTTTTAGGCTTGGTCTACTTTGAATTCAGAGTACGCAAAAAGAAGCAAAAGCTTAAAGAGATTGGCTTGATCCATGTGTTTGCGAAAAGTGGTTGGGTCATTGAGATATTGTTTCTCCTGCCCATACGCCAGTGGTTTTAGCTGCCATATCAGTTTTTAGGCCCATGCACTAACTCATTCCAGATCATCTTTGGGTATTTAAGATAGGGTTTACAATGGAATAACTGTCATGATACTAAGCTTGAGATAAAAGTGACCTGATTGCCAAATATTTTGCGATGCAGAAGACGCATAGAGTTTAATTCGTACCCTACCAATATAACCTCAACTAAATAAGATCACCAGAAAAGCCGCAAGGCCCACAATCCGAATTTTTTCCAAGCAAGAAAATAATTAAAACATTGTTTTAACTGCGTTGAATGGTAGGGGGAAGACGATCTCATATTATATTGCATGTTTATAAAGTTCTAGTCAAATGATTTTGGATGGAAAACGTCTTGGTTCCATGACTGACCATAGAATTCCAATGGTCAGCAGATAAGCTTCACCTGCGTATAAGCCGCAGAGGGTGACCGAAATGAAGCCAAATTACCATTAAAGCCGCAACTTATACGTAGAAAAATACATGACACAATAGAGCTCTGGTCAAAGCAACAATTTATGATGTACATTTTGATACATAGTAGGGAATCCTAATGATTATTGTCAAAAGCGACTGCCCGCCAGAGAGCGACTATGCAGAGTGTTGTTCATAATGATGACTATCTGGTGAACTGTGTTAATCCCAGAAAGCAACCTGGTATGTTATTTTGCACCTCTCATATTACATATAGATCAGATGCTTGATCAACTTCGAAATTTGTTTGTGGATCTTCCCTATGAACTAAAACAAATTGCATTTGAGTGACGTAAAGAGACACGAAGACAAGGAGAGAGGTTGTTACAGCTATGCATTTATCCCTCCTTGCCTAATTGAACATTTGCCTTTGTTAGCTGATGAAGAAAATATGATATATTAGTTTAGATAGTAGAGCTTATCATGCCATGATTCATATAATTTTCAAACTACGTTTCGAGAAATACTGCTTCTATCTTCAGGTTATTGGAAACTGGAAGGTGTGTCTGACTTTAAGATGACGAATTACGGATGTTTAAGAGAGCATCTGAGAGGGAGGGAAGATTTGTTTAATTTGAAATAGTTTAACAATACAAGACGTAAGTAGGAGCAGTAAAAGTGCCAAAAAGTATCTTTTTTTAGCACAACTATAGAGAATAAATACGATTATTACACCACAAAGCCCTATGCCCCCGATGTTTGGCCTGGCCTCGATCCTCGTTTTAAACTACGTCTAATTACCGAAAATATAGATAGTTTAAGGTGATCCTAAATTCATCATTAAATCGAGGCTCAACAGTAAATCATAAACATATGCAAGCCGAGGCAAATTTACTGGTGCCGCAAAATGAGTGTTTGGAAAGCAAACAGCGTACCGCTTTGTATCAAGTCATTAAACCGTACTAACATTTAAATGCAATGCTCAGTGTTCAACGTTTGAAGCGATTAGTGTCGGGCATCAGCTTCTCGGGAAGTTCTCTTTCCAATAATTTCTTAACATCTGTTATGCGCTAT
The DNA here is from genome assembly GCA_010016065.2 of Carybdea cf. marsupialis auct. non (Linnaeus, 1758). Classification (NCBI taxonomy): domain Eukaryota; kingdom Metazoa; phylum Cnidaria; class Cubozoa; order Carybdeida; family Carybdeidae; genus Carybdea; species Carybdea cf. marsupialis auct. non (Linnaeus, 1758). Next base: position 7,070 of record JAAAKL020008858.1, read on the forward strand.
CTTAGATCAATTTTCACCCCTTTTCCTTAAACGTATCAATGAGGTACTCTAATTGTCGTTGCGTCATCGGTCTATATCTCGATAACATGGAAATGATTACGTCATATGCCCATTACGCCTACTTTCTTTAGATGTGTATCTTGATGGAGGATGTTGCTAACATCACGTATCACAGGTCACTTAGGTTGCATATCCTTATTGCAATTCATGGATGTGTGTAAGTGTGTAAGTGTGTAACTCCTCCTAAACGGCTTGGCCGGTTTTGCTGAAACTTTGCGTTTTTGTTACCTATGGGTAGGCACTCTAGAAGTGCTATCTAGATTTGGAATACCTTGGAATACTTTCTTGCGAAGAATTTGAAAAAATTTACCATTTTTCGATTTATTTAAAAATATCACCTTAAAACGATTAACCTATAGGGTCGTTGGCAACATCACTTGCGATAGGAGCAGCCGTAAAAGCTTGCATTAGAAAATTCTGGTCTCAGCCCAGAAATGATGACAGATAATGCCTGTTCCTCTATCTTTACACTATAAAGAAGACAATTACTTGCATAATAATTAATTTAAAGAAAAGTTTTTCAAACTATTTTCCCTTAAAATCTCTTTTTTTTTCTGTGAAAATATACATAATATTGTTTTTTTGTATTTATGGTATTTTAAAAGCCGTTGATTGGATACTGTTTCAATTAAGTATATGGTACCGATAGACAACGCGAGTAGTTTTGGCCTGCACGGACTCCATCCTTGGATTTTGTACGCGGTCGATGATAATATTTGAGTCTGCAAAAATCTGTATCCATTGTTTGGAATTAATTTGAATAAAGCGGTGTAGGGACTTACTAAAAATTTTTAAAAAAGCACAGGAAATAGATATCCAATTTGCCCAAAGGAAACGGGTTTTTTTCTCATTTCAACTGTATTTTTCTCAAAATTTTGACCAATTGCATATCGAATTGATCGTCCATCACACTTGTTACTTTAAGTATTAAGATAGTTTAGATGGCAAGCAAAGTTTCATGAATGAAAAATATGATACAGGATCTTGGAGCAAAGTATATTCCATAATGTATCAATTTTTCGCTTGAATTCTCACTTTTTATTTGTTCAAGACTTTTTACATTGATAGATCCAGAATCATAAACAAGACACTGACCTCCTACACCCTTAGATGCCATTTTCACCTGTCGAAGAATTGACTCAAATAGGCATAAATCAGCATACCTTAGTTGGTAGAAAAGTACGTCGTCAACATATCAGTCCTGGCTGAGAATTTTCATGCTGACATTAACAGTTTTTCGGGCAGTATTTGACATTATTCTTTCGAATTTTCTCCTGTAATGTTTAAAATACAGTTGTGATAATCTATAAGTCCTCTGGGTCTTTTTAAGATATCAGAGATTTCTCTGTAAACAATGGAGAAATAAAAAAGTAAATCGCCAACTGAAAGATATATAACATATCACAGTTATGAAGATCCGCGAGCCTATAAATTGTGAAATACTTAGAAGGTGTATCAGAATCGTTGATTGTGTTTTCTGAGGCAAAACATTCTGGGTTAACGTCAAGGAATTCTCTGAAATTTAGCAGTTTCACATTTGGTGACTGAAGGATATCTCAGGACGTCATAAAATTTTTCCATGCCAATCTCGGCAGAAGACTGACGCCGCAAGGGCATGCATAATTAATCGATATATAAACCCAGTCGATTAGCGAGAGCATAATCTTAATTGCTTACTTTCATTATGAAAAGTTAAATATTGACATCTCATAGCACACTTTTCTGGGAAAATGCATTCTCATTTTAAGCTGCATCACACTTCTGTTCTTCTGACTTTGGCCAGTTGCCGTCAATTTTCATGGCTGTTGATAAACTGTTAAGTCAAGAATATAGATAATTTGATTTGCAAGTTGTGGATTTTTTGCTCAGTGATTACCTGTTAAGCGTTGAATCCACTTTCATATTTACTTCCTAAATAGGTCGAAGTTTGGGCAGCTGTTTGGTCGGCTCTCTCTTTGTTTACACTCATTAACGATAATTAAATGAGTCGTGCCAAGAATGGAGAGATAAACTAGTGGAAAGAGTGAAGAGATGAACTAGTGGAAAGGATAAAGAAATAAACTATTGGAAAGAATGAACAGATAAACTATTGGAAAGAATGGAGAGATAAACCACTGGAAAGAATGGAGAGATAAACTATTGGAAAGAATGGAGAGATAAACCACTGGAAAGAATGGAGAGAGAAGCTATTGGAAAGAATGGAGGGATAAACTAGTGGAAAGAATGGAAAGCTAAACTAGTGGAAAGAATGAAGAGATAAATTATTGAAAAGAATAAAGAGATAAACCAATGGAAAGAATGGAGAGATAAACCATTGGAAAGAATGGAAAGATAAACCATTGGAAAGAATGGAAAGATAAACTAGTGGAAAGAATGGAGAGAGAAGCTATTGGAAAGAATGAAGAGATAAACTAGTGGAAAGAATGGAAAGCTAAACTATTGGAAAGAATGAAGAGATAAACTATTAAAAAGATTAAGGAGATAAACCAATGGAAAGAATGAAGAGATAAACCATTGGAAAGAATGAAGAGATCAACTATTGAAAAGAATGAAGAGATAAACTATTGATAAGAAAGAAGAGATAAACTATTGGAACGGATAGAGAGAGACATAAGTAGGCGCCAAAAAGCCTTTCGAACATTCTCCTATTGCGGCATGGTAGCTTTCTCTTTTCCAATGTTGGTGTTAATTTTGAACGTTAGTACAATTTTGCTAAAAAGGATTTGACGTCTACAGCCATAGGTGCACCATTTTCCATTTTGACCTGGGAGGGGGGGGGGGACTAGATGGATAGTTTATTTGTTACCTTATTTGGGACATGAATGAGGCAAAGATGACTATCATAAATTATGAAAAGTTATTAGACTGCAAAGGAACAATTTGAAGTGAATGTAACTCAAGTTCCAATAAAATGTAAAACCGGGTTCTACGACTGAAGTATTCGGCCAAATTACAATTTGGAAGCTTCATGTTAGATGTTTAAAAAGTTGATTAGTGGTACAAACTTAAGTTAGGTGATGGATTCACTTCGCTAAACGTTTTAGTCAGACACTGATCACAGCAATCTGTAGAGACTTTTGTTAAGTCATATTTGATAACAAAAAACCAGAAATCGCTTAACTGGACTTTTGTGTAGAACAATCAAAATGTTGAACGCATGTTATCTTTATTTTTCATAAATCTATTCCTCCTTGCGTGTTTCTTGACTCTTTACATCAACGTACTGAAAAGGTGTTATCAAAAAAAGGTTTAATTAAAGTCTCTACAAATCATCTTCAGTTAAGGCAGAACACTTTCGAGAGGAATTGATAGGAAATGAGCGTATTACAGCGCGTTGTTGCAAATAATACCTGCATTTATGAGTAACTTTTCGGCCACTCATGATACTTCATAACGTATCCGAAATTAATGTCACACCTGCCCCCTCCCCAAGCCGCCACTGCTGGCTTTATATAGAACAATGAAGGTAAGAAAAACTCATAATATACCATGTTGTTTAAGCACATTTTATATGAGTTTCCTTGACCCTTTTAAAAAATCGAATGGTCTTGACTGCTGGTTCAAATAGAACTTGAAATTCAGACTTTGATTACATCGGTTTGGTCATCAATCTTGAGGAGGTTGAGATGGCTGTTATTGAAAAACAGGTTATATGACGTCATCGTCTTAGTTTTCCATTGTTGTCTATACCAAAAAGATTAAAGGTGGCAGATTTCGATTTGGTAAGGAGAGACGTTTATAGATTGTACTTATATCGATCTGACCTGTAGGATCGTACGCTTTTATCTTAAAAGCAGATGAAAGTGGTGAATAAATATGAGAACAAATGGCTAGGATCATTTAAGGATTAGGACCAAAATTGTCTTTTCCTAGATATCTGTCGCATGTAGAAGAATTTGTTTGTACATAAAAGCTAGATCAAGGCTTGAATAATCGGAGATTTCAGATGTTAGAGACCCCGGGTGGCAAGAATGTTGTAGGACAAATGACAGCTTCTATCATTTCTTACGCTTCTCTTTTGCAGAAAACCACTGTCGCTTTATTTGTACGTACAAAAGTGATGACATATAAATCATATGCCAGACTGTTGGTTTGGCACTTTTCAGGCAGATGTCCTTATCTATAAGATCAATTGGCTAAAGGTAGTCTAGGGAAAGCCTAGTCACTCCCAAGCGTTTAACCTGTCTTTTCTTCTTCTAAACAATTTATTTGTCATGTGTACTTAGGATGAGCTGTCCAGTTAGCGTCGGTATACGAGTAAGCAAGTGTCCAATCATTTTTGTACCCTGATCTATTAGATCTATTATTCTCAAATTTAAATCATTTATTTTAAGCTTAAACTTAACCCGAGTGGACCTCAACGAGTACGCTATCTTATTGAGCCAGCAATACACTTTTGGATAGTTTTACGCAATATCTGTTATGAAATTTTAAAATTTGATAAAGGATACACATTTGATCAAATAACAAATACGAATCAGAGGCAAAAGTCCATGTTTGGATGGAAAAAAGTTCTAAACGGTGTAAGCTGTATTAACCATTTATTAGATTCCTTTATCTGCCATTCCGAAACGGTAAGTTTACAAATATAAATTCAGGGAAAGCAATCTATGATATGAAAGCAGCCGGGGGAAGTAGCCCCCTTACTTAAGCAGTGGTAAAGGTACATAGAAAAGCACGTACGTACAAAGAAACGTGCATAGAAAAGTTAACAAAGAGTTGTTTACACATAGGCTACTGTTCTTGTGTAAGTGCGATGCTAACTAGCATCGGCGTATAAGTACAACTCAATAAACAGCCTGATAACTACTGAGAAGAACTTTCAAATTCTTCTGTGTTCTGTAATTCAATCGTTCATTACATGACACTATCCAAATTTGATCTCTTTCAGTATTGATTGAAACTGTACCAGATTTCCTGAATCACACATTTCAATTTTCAATTCCAGTGACATAATATTTGTAAATTTGTTGTGAAAAAACCTCGTTGTTCAAATAACTATTATTATTCTGTTTTTTGTTCTGAAAAAGGTACCTTTCGTTCGTCATAGATATCTTTCAGATATTTGGGACCCAGGTCATTTTCGTGAAGGGAAGCTCCCTGATTCACAAAGAACTCCACTTTGTATATTGCGAATTTTTTGTGCACGTATACGCAATGCCTCGGTTTCTTTGACTATCTCAGCACCAAGTGAATAAATTCTGAAGATATATAGTATGTTAATGAACCATGAACGAACATCCAAGAGATCTGGTAATTACACGAAAAGACAATCGTAGTCTTTGCTAAGGAAGTATTCGCTTTCTTCCACAGTGGAGGGTTGGAAACTAATACTAGCCTCATCGTTTCCATCAACAGTTTCATTGATTACAGCTGTGTAGCTTTGACAAGAAACAGTTTACAGTTGAATCACAAACATTCTTAGAACCAGTTTTACCTCTTGAATATTGGACGTTCATGTAGCTTTCACACAGAGAGTAGGAAAATAGGATGGCATTTGGATAATAACAATGGCTTTTGACAGGTAGAAAGCATTTCTTGCGGCTACTAACTTACGATTTGGATGGTTAAAAAAGGCTACGTATTTACTGCTAATCTAAAGACGTGCACGAGAGCAGAAGTGCCACCAAAATACAAGTATAAAGGGGTACCACTGTCTCCTCTTCCTAAAGTAGCTTTGGCTTACTAGATGTAACTTATTCCTATCGTTTCCTATTGATGATTGCTATGTTTCTCAAGGTTTCATACAGTTTGTTTCTATAAAAATATTCCTCTTTTCTGAAGCTTTCTAGTTGCCAATACAAAGGAAAAATGACCGTATTGTTTGGGAGAAGTGAAGTATACACCCTTTTTAAGATTGGGTCGCATAAATGGAAAGGCCTTGCAGTAGCCTTCATGTTCCTTAAGATATCATTTCAAAGCTCATATTTCGGAATGAACTTCCAGACCATTACGTGACCTTTGTAATACGTAATACTTTAGGAAATATCATATCGGTGATTTCGGAATAAGGGATTTTTTGTTAAATGGTTTCTAACAAAGGTCCTTTCGGACAATGAGTAATTATGGGCTGCAGGTATGGAGGAGGCAATTTAACTGGAAAGCTTTGCTGCAAGATACTCATTTGTCTAAACACTAAACCGATTTAGATTGTAGTCAGGACCGCGAAAGAAGAGACCTCTAGTGGACAGCAGTGCTGTTGAAGAATCCATTCAGTGAATTGGCAAAGAGTTTACATGACATTTTATGCCACATAAAGGTATTCAGAGCAGTGCAACTCATGTCTGTACTGGTCAAAGAGATGGTTGCTGACCAAGGATAGGGTCGACATTATTGTTACATTATTGCAAAACCACCTCTTATCTGGCTCTCATCTCTTCTTCTTTGTGTGTTTTCATTAAAAGAGAGTTCCTCACTGTCTTTGAAGAAGTAGTTATTTGTGGGACTTGATAGTGACGTCATCCCGAAAAGGGTCCGAACAATGTGGTTGAAGAGACATTAAGACATTATAGATATCATCCTAGTAGTTTCCACTTAAACTAGAAGCACCAAGATAAACAATCATAACTTTATACCGTAACGTTTCAAGTTTCGTCAAAGTCTTTGTCAACAATTAGCTGTGCATACCTGAAAACAGTAACTTTCAAGGACGGTAACACCCTTGTCAGGCGTCTTGCAACTGAACATCCCACTCAGACCAAGGAGACAAGATTTTACCATGGTAGCAAATAGACGTGATAAGCCAGTTAAATACATGGAAATTCACTTGTTTTATTGCCTCCTGTTGATGAATGCCAAACTGTTTGTAATTGGATCTGATTAAACAAGGTTTTTATGTTCCGACCTTATTGTTGTCCCGAGACAAACAACATTTTAGGGAAAGTGAGTGGTGCGTGGTTTGTAATACGGGAAACATAATCGTTGGATTAGAAGTACTTTGATAATGATCAGTTATTCAGAGGCAGTAATGAGAAAGTCAGCCACCTGCATGGATGGCTAAGTGCTCTAATTTGCTATCAGTGTGGCACCTCTGGGAAGTTTGGCGTATCAGGGAAGTTTGACAGGTAAAATGTAAAAGAAATGGATTATATTATTCTCCAAGTTTGTAAGGGAGAGACGTTACTTTTATACTTCTACTTATTTTTCTCAGTGTTAATGTTTAAACTGTTTGTATAAACTTCTATCGGAACGGCGCGTCATTTTGGAAGTTTATGTAGAGAAGAGCTCGCATTGCAAGTACGTGTAAGTTTGAAAATGCGTCGGCTATAGTAACGAGTATATCAGCAGTTGTTTCAGACATTTTGATAGCAGTAGTTGAAACCAAATAAATTTGATCGATCAATTTTGAAATTCCCTACACATGAGTGATCGGCGTGTATAAATGATTTTATTTCCACCTATGACAGGAAATAAAAGACCAAAGTGACATTTGAGATCTGTACTGTGGTTTTAAGTCGTCGTACCCTTTAATAAGCAAAAGGTAATTTCACCGAAGTAGAGACGTATTCGCCCAGAGATACAGTATCTTTAGATGGAAATTAAATATTATGTAACTGAGGGGTATCATAGTACATGAATCATTTGCGAAAGACCTTAATATGTGACATACTTCAATCCTGTCAGCCAAAAATTTAAGAACTCGACGTCTGAGCTGACGCCATTCAGTTCTGCAGGGTACACTGGCTCAGTATCTCCAACTGGACTTTCTTTTAATCGCTAGCATGCGTTGTCACTCAGTACAACATAGTTCTTAACTATTTTGCCGTTACTTTGCCTTTAAATACAAACTTTTTCTCAGCACTGCGAGGCTTCTCTTTTTACGGGGTAGTTCTATGCTTCAGTCAGGGAAAATTGAGAGGTTTTGGATTTCGGACACCTGTACTCATCAATGTAAGACCCTGATAGGGATGAGAAATGCAGCTTTATGGCTCCTTTCCTCTTGTGCCAAAGGATGCTCCAAGGCAGGGAATGCAATACAGTCGATATACTTTGAACTATATTTCTCGAAAGTGGAATCAATTTCTTGTCATATTACACATCATAGTGTTTAACTACTATTGTTGTTTGCGACATGTTTGAGGAAACCTTTGAGCAGAACAATTAAATTCGTGGAAAATATATCATCGTGTTAGACCAAGACTATTGATTTCCGCATTACATCTTCTACGTTATTTCAAATAATTGTCATGAAAACAAGACTCTTTGTTCCTCCAACTTTCAACCTTGGCGAATCTCTTGACATAGTCTCATGGCCTGTGTCTATTGATACGGAATAAAAGGACAACCCTTTACAGTACTATAATGTACTGTAATATAACTGGTCTCAACGTCAGTGATCACTTTTTTCGTTCGCACAGGAAGGGGGTGGGGGGGGGGGGGGGGGGGGGATTGTATTTTTCCTGGGGTTGGTCGGGGGTAATAAAGG
>JAAAKL020008859.1:0-15553 GCA_010016065.2 Carybdea cf. marsupialis auct. non (Linnaeus, 1758)
GTTTATGTTCATTTTGTAAAACGTAATTTGCTCTTACAGTTCGATTTTTCCACGCTGACCTATTGGACTTTTTACAGGAATTTGAAAAATTTTGGCGTTAAAATTAGATTTTCGAAACTGCATCACATCCTCCAAATACAGACAAATGTACTGCATTGTCCTGTTGAAAGTGGGAGAGCAAAATTGAAGTAGTTACACAAATGTTTTAAGACTCAAATAAATCAAAACATATGAAGCTTATAAGTAATGTATTTACTGACTGCTTATTCTATTGGGGCTACATATATATTTGTGGGGCAATCTGTTACTAGGTGTTAGTATGTCATCTGAGACTAAGGGATCGTGTGTCCGGTTTTTGTTATTTTTCCTCGTTTACCTATCTCAAAATTTCTCTTGACGGCAGGCTGGGCCTACTCTAGCCAAACCTATTGCTTTTTGGCGTATTTTTACGGTCTGATCTTTTTCTCGACTTAGTAAGAGAAACTTAAAAAACTTAAAAGCTATCAAACTTACTGAACTTAAATACTACAGTCCAACTCTAATTTATTAAATTTGTATTTAAATTGCTGTTTAGATATATCCTTTTCCAATTTCCTATGGCCGCTAGATGGATATGATTGCCACTAGCAGTGATTATATCAAAAATATAACAAAAAATTACATAAAGAATAGAGAAAAAACAAAAACACAACAACCAAATAACCCCGTGTATGTTATAATCTTTCCCAGGAAGAACACGAAGTCCTGGTATTAGCAGAAAGAGGACTGAGGCCACCAATCTGGAGGAGGGGCTCAAAACTGTTAAATCTATGGATTCGTTTTTATTCTCTCGCATCCCTTTTTAGATCGTTTTCCCTTCCCTAAAATTTGTAGATTTTCTATACTTATAACTGTTACGGGTCAATTTTATGCTAATTAGGTCTTAGGGACTTAAAATCAACTCAAAAACCTAGATACTTCTAATGTGTATGTTACTTTCAAAATTTACTTTTTAAACAAACTCCTGATTGAGAACCGCTCCCATCATTTATAGCGTCCTTGATTTTCCAAGGCGTGGCTTATCCCCTTCATGGTTTCCATCCGCCGCTTTGTTGACAAGGCCGCCGTAGGAAGTCATCCCCAAGCCAACTCAGTCTGACCAGCTCATAGGTACTTTTATCAGTTCATTTGTACAACGTCATCAACTTGAAGGATTTCTCAAGATCTCTTAACAGGCTCGAGGTGCTGATTGTGAGAGAATCGAAGATGGAGCTCTCACTCCATATATGGTGCATGAGTAATATATCGTCGATATAATTTCCATATGTCTAGAGGTTCCTCTCCAACTATCCATCATTGTACATTCACCCAGCTCAACACAATTTGGAGCCTCCACGTGCCATGTGATACGATCACAAAAGGACTGCAACCAAGTCCCTCAATTTCTGCAAAGCCCATCGAAAGTTACAAAATAGTTTTCTACAGAGTGATTTTCTACACTCTCTTGGTAAGCACGACGGATTGGCACCAAGCTGGAATAGATGGTTTCTGTCCATAACGTGAAATTGCTATGACTGCACATGAGACTACAGAAACAGCTATGGGAAATGAATTTGATCTCAATTTTGTTGTTGACGTCTTGAAAGTATTTGATAGTATGTTAATAATTGCCTTGTGTGACATACTTAAGGCAATTCATATCATTCTGAGAATGGTCAGTTAACTCGAGTCACTGCACAACAAAAGTACAAATTCTGCTTTCAGAAGTTTCAGGCGAAAGTGGACAACATGTTTGCTCCTACTTACAACATGCAGTTTTAAGTTGTTTTTTTTAATGGGGGATGTGTCCAGTGCAATAAGACCTACTTCTCTTAGTCATAGAGGATGTATGTGACTCCGATTGTCTACGTTTTAATCTGCTTGAAAATATCCATAAAAAGATGAAAGATGCTTGTAATAAAGGAACCGGTGGTAAGTCATTGAATTTTCAGGTGCTGATAGGTGCTGATGGGGCACAGAGCGTTTTTCTATCAGTACTTTCAGTTCCACCAATATTTGCTGATAAAAAGAAACTAATTACACTGGTATCAAATGCATTTGACAAGTTGAAATACACTGTATGGAATAGGAGAGACATCCTATACTCCATCAAAACTAGATTGCTACACACTCATTATACACATTGCAACTTATTCCAGTAAAATTTGGGCTGAAAACTTAAGAACTTAGAATTAAAGTCAATCTTTCACAGCACTTATCTCAGTATCACGAGAGAGAAAGAGACGGTTAACAGCGAGTTTCAAAACAAGTCAGAATGCTAAACGTGATGCAGACTTCATTTAGTATAGGATGTTTTAGCATCGATATGGGAGAGGAGGTTAAATTAGTTTGGAGATGCTGGAAAAAAGGCATACAGTTATACTCTTGAAAAGACAACTCATGTTCGTTGTGGTTGAAAAGCTTTTTTCGTATGACTCTCTTCAGAACCAATTGTCATAAAAATTTTACACAAAACAAAGGAGGGGATCGAAATTACAAAAAACAGTGAAAATAGAGTTCTAATTGGTTGAACAAAATACAATGTCCCAAACAAACTCTTTTTGGCGGCAAAGTTCTGGTTTATACTTCTTTATACATAATGCCTCTAGAACCCTCAGGTGATTACTCGACCGCGCCTGATGTAACACAGAAAACCAATCAGTCGTGAACTCTCGACAGCAATCAGGGTTATCAAGCAGATGTTGGCCTATAGCCGAGTCTAGCTTAGGTTGTTGACTCCTTGTGTTCTTGCTAGCCCTCAGCGAGTGTTTATATTTTGGAAAATAATAATAACAACTTAATAACAACATACAATTTCCATGTCTCTTGGACAATTACTTCTTTCCCTTTTTCACGTTATATATCAAGTTATATAGAAGTTTTCTTGCAAATAAGATGCATTGTTGTATAAGCAATTGATAAAAAAGAGAATAAAGTAGATAAGTTTTCAAAGTTTTGGTAAGCATTTCGTTTTGTAGATTTTTAACTGAATATAATGGCGTGTATATATGCTAAAAATACACATAATCTTTAATGTTTCGATATCATCTTAATCAGGTTGTTCATAGGATAGAAAAGTATAACAATATGGTTAGCATAGAAATCGCTCTCTCTCTGTATATATATTCACACACATATATATGTATATATAGTGTTTACCTGAGTACTTGCAGATGGAAATTGGACTGAGGAAGTTTTGAACGAAACTGTAAAAACGTAGGCTGCCTGATGATTGTCAGAATCTGCGATCGACCACCCACACTTTCGATTGAGCTATTGCCTTATTTAGTGCAGTGGGTAATTCAGTGTTGTTTGGTACCAGAGGTCCCGGGTTCGATTCCAACCAGTAACCTGTGCAAAATTTGACGGCTAAAGGAGCGCCGTCCGTTACCTTGTATGATTACTGCTTGGAAAGGCCTCACTTTTTGCCCCTCCCCCTACCATTTCAGTTACAGAGAAACAAGATTGAAGGGTCGTAAACATGAATGCAGTCATATAAATATCGCAGTTTAGATATCAATATATGCTCAAATAAACATCGTGGAAGTAAGTGGGAAATTAAAAACTAGACCGGAGGAAATACAACGCTTTCAGACATCACTTCTGTTCGCACAGTTATCAATAATCCGATAGACCCCCACAATCTAGATTAGTCTAGCGTCCCCTGCACCCTCCATGACCGCCACTTATACACAGCACTTACAGTACTTATACTGAGCAATGCAAATCTCCAATTCTTAATTCAAGTTCAGGCAATCAAAGTCTACGAATATGTACCAATCCGAGCATTTTCTTTCGTTTCCGTTGTAACAATTAGTAAACAAATGGTATAGCCTTGTAACTGCATCCTGCTAATTACGATACTGGGTACATCCAATAAGAATGATCTTGGTAAACGTTAAATCAAAATCACTTCTTTTGTGAAAGCAATTCTCTATCAAGTATTCTTTTTGAAATGACGAAGCCGCTGTTGAAACAAGGAACGTAAGGATCAACCAGTGAAAAGTCTTAAGAAAGGAGGCCGTTGAGGTTGCTTACACATTTGATTCCCTCAAAATCTGTTGACTAACGCATCTTTCTAACCTTCGCATCCATTATAAACCAGAAGAGGCTTTCTATTTTTAACAACAAATGGGTCCCCCTAAGCGATATTAACATTGTGGTCCGCGAGGGGTGGTTTGGTACCTTTTTGGTTATGAGAAAGCAGAAATTTCAGATAATTTCAGGTTTTCCTCAAAATGAAATTAACAGCAACTGCACAGCTATTAACCATATTTGTGCATAGTTGGACATATTGTCAACTGATTTGATGAGACAGTGAAGAGAAGTCTGTATTTAAAACTTTCAGAATCCAAAAACATTGAGGGCTCTAGTGAAACTGTACAAAATAGCAACTTAATTTTGTACTTTAAATATTTTTTCCCTGACACTCCTCAGAGTACAATATCGTCTTTTCTATCAATATTTTGACGATTTGGTACTCGAGTGTAAGACATAAAAGCTTTTAAGTACAAAATGGATTTGCTATTTTGTGCAGTTTTATTATTCCGTAGCATCAACAAACTGTTGAAAGCCAGTGCTGCAGGAAGAAAAAGAAAAGTCCCTGGAGACTCGATAACATCAGGAACACGTATACTAAGTATGGCAAACAATTAGTAAATCGTATGGGACCATTTTAGGACATTACTCGTGGGGCATAGTAAAACGAGTAAATTATGGGCAGTTGCTACTAAAATTTTATTGCTCCTGTAATATGTTTTCTCTATCTCCGAACATTTTACATGTTTTGTTTTCAATTTTGCTATACTACGGGAAAATTCTTAGGAAATTGGTGCTTGCACAGTCGTCGCCAAGCATTTTCTGAATTTGGTTTTTTATATCTACTAATATACCGCTACCAAAACAATAAAGAATTGTTTATTATCTGCAAGAAAATGCACGAAATTGGTAAATAACCAAAAGGTTCCACAGATCTTGTGGTCGTAACAATATTAAAACTGCTGAAAACAACAAAATTCGAAAAACGTGTAAGTACTGCATAAAAAATCATGCACTCAAGTTTATGTCGAGAAAACTGAAAAGACCAGTTGAGTCAAATACGTTAGAATACTTTTGGAAGTCACAACTCGGATATACGAAGGGAGTTTGGTCAAGACAGACAACGAATGGTATGCGAACAGTACGTTAAAAAAGAACAACTTAACAGTAAGTTAGACTTTTACTTTGGGGGATTATGAAAGCTTTCAATGAATTAAACTGGGTGAAAATGTTGGATTTACTCACTGTAGTAAGGATCTATTGGAAGAACGGGCTAATGATAAACAGGTTGTGTTGAATACAGCATCCAGAGAGTCGAAGAAGAATGGTAGGAATAGCAATCCTGCACCAATGGTCTACGAATGAGATAGGTTTTTTCCTTATTATCTGAGTTATTTTCAATCTAAATAAAGGAGATGGTGGATAATGTGTACGAAAGCATGGTACGTGGAACTATGATCTATGGTGATGTTCTAACAAAAACGGCATTTTCAGATGACCAGGTTTCTTCAGCATTAACATAGGGGAGAGATTGCGGAATAACTTGAATATATGGAAAAACATGTCAAAAAGTTCTACAAAGACAAAAATAAAATTTGTTAGGAATCAAAGAGGAAAACGGAAAAACAACCTTGGTTGGGGTAAAGTTAGAGGAGGCAGTTAACTTCAATTATCTGGGGACCATGATTGCCGATGATGGACTATGATCACTCCTTCTGACAGCTGACAAAACAAGTGGAGACAGAATTCAAGAAAATGATTATAAAATTACTAATACGGAGTATATTAAAGCACGGTCCGAGTGGTGGAAAATGCGAAAAGACGAGATCAAAGAACTCAAAGCATAATAGATATGGTTAGTGAGGTTAGCTGAACTGAAGAGAAAACACGTGTAAGGCCATAGAACATGACAGAATGCCATAATGAAATACCATGTAGCATAGGAATATAAAATAGCATCAGATCATAAACAATATTCTGAAGTAATTAACACAGTATTACATGTAAACAATTGTAACTACGGCATGTGTTCCTACGATCACGGCTTTCAGTTTATCATCCATCATCTTCTAGGTTGCCAACAACAAGAAAAACTAAAACTAAAAGTTAATTTGAGTTCTGGTAAATCTCCAAAATATAGACAGTGACTCTGTGACCAATCAGAATGACCACAAGGCACACAGGGTACAGCGTTGTATAAGAAAGTGACGTCGCTAAACTGCAGCATCCATTCAGGCCAAACATAGTATAATTTTGTTGCTTCGTCCTCTTGTTAACGTGTCTTTACGCACGCTATTCATTGTGCTTCAGCCATAGCTGAATACATTTTTTTCTTTAACCATTGTATTCTGCAAAGCCTACAGGTTAACATTGATGTTACTGCAAGGGACATCTCTGAAGGTCTTCCATGGCTTGATTTTCAGTGCCATATTGATAGATCACATCTTACAAATACCCCTTTCTCTAAAGAGTGAATTTAGAGCGGTTGACACCAGATCTAAATCTTGCAAGGCATTTACACAGAGGGTAGGTTGAGTGAGAACCAAGCAGTAGTTCCTTTTTGGAACTTGGAGACGTGGTGGTTTGTGCTGGAAGATTGGTCAGTCTCTTTTTCCATAAGGCAGCTGCGGTAATTTCATATCCGCTTCGTCCTACTTCGTTGATGAAACACTTTTCTTGACTTAAGCTGTTATCTCACACAGTTATGGCTGAATAGAGGATGTCTCTCATCTGACGTTTGGAGCTGGCGTTCACTACTACTTGCTGCACTGCGTCACATCTCTGGTGCTGCTATGCCTGTTGATGTAAGACATTCAGTGATAAGGCACCAGGTGGCATTGACGGCTGTGTCAATCTTGTTAATAAAGGCTGACCTTTCCGAAACCGAACATGCATAGTCAGCAGTTGAGTAGCAGAGAGTTAAGGCACTTTAGAGTGGTTGAGTTGGCACTCCAACTTTTCCTTATGGGTTTGATCATAATGTTATTTCTGGTACAGAATTTTTTCAATCAACAACGGGTCATAAAATTTAGCCACTAATGTTAGGTGAAGCCTAGATAATGTGGATGGTCACAGTGTTCAAATGTATTACCAGACAACGAAATGTTTAGGTCACGTTTTGCTTTTCGATTGCACAGATAGAAACAACAACGCTGAAGTTTGTGTCTTGGACAGTTATACCAACGTAGTCTTTCTAGATAAAACACCTGGTAACTTTATTTCCTAGTTAGTCGTTTGTCTAGATGTTAAACGAGAGCAGTGCGAGCACACTCTCTTGCAGTAGGCCATTTGTAAGTCTCTACAACGCACTCTTCTTACAACACGACCCAACAAAGAAAAACTTGTTCTCAAGCATGCTTTCAGTCAGTTATTATAAATGGACGTCCTTAGTGAGTTCCAGCATCTCGTGGAGGAGGCATCTGTGGTTTAAGTGGTTAACTGAGTCAGAAGCTGCTGAAAGGTCAACAAACAATGAACCCGGTAGTAATCCTCTCTCAAAACCATCCTCGATGTGCTGAGTGGGGTTGAGTATTTAGCTTTTTGTGAATTGGACAGGACAGAAGCGAGCTTCTTCTGCGATGATAAGTTCATTAACAGTTTCTCCAATTCTGTTGAGCATCAGTCGTTCAATTATTGGCTAAAAGATGAGATAGTGAGTTGCTCTTGACCATTGATGGGTCTTTGCCAGGCTTCAGGAGTGCTATTACATGTCTCTCCTTATTATACATATCTTAGTAAGCCTTCTAGGAAGTCAAAAAATAGTTGTAAAATTGGAGAAGCTATTTCTATGCTACAGGTCTAAAGTCCTTAATATGCTCTATTGGTATCTATTTATCTAGCCCAAACCTTTTTCTAACAAAACATAGTACAACATGGCATAACATAGCATAACACAACACAAAAAACGTAGCATAGGGTAGGGTAACATAGTATAACATAACATGATGCTTCATAACTTAAGTGTGTCTCTGAAATTCTTAACAAAATGTGATTACGTTGATTCTACAATAATATTTGCTCCACAGTTACAGGGTCGTGCCCTAGAGATGGGCAATGGTGCAATAGCACCATAGTCTCAGTCTCAAAAATGTCAAGGTCTTGCCTACAGCAAGGTAAGTGCTTTATTTTAGTACCTCAAAGAAGTAGTACAGTGTATCCAGCGAATCAACGTCCCCTCGTTTACCCCTCCCGAAAAAATGCGACCCTGGATTAACATAGTTGATGTTAATACCATTTTGGACTATTTATATTACTTGATGTCATTCAGTGACAGCAATTCATCGACATACTTTTGTCCTACATAAGAAAAAGAATATTTCTTGCAAACTTCACGTCATCATTGCCTACATATAAACTGCGTCGCATAACCTTTCCACAGTGATTGATGATAAATAACTCAATAGTCGTTATTGAAGTTTTCGGCAACAAATTGGCAAGCACAACAAGTGGACCTTTCAGCTGTGGGAGAGCCAGGTTCTGGACGACACTGTCTGCAGAATATCGTATTTACGGAACTCACAAATGCCTAACTTGGATGTTAGACATAAGCAAAAACACTTTGTTTTTAGCCGCATCAGAATTTTATTCAATAAAGTTCATTCCTTTATTTTTTGGCGGGGAGTGGGTGGGGGCTCTCATTTCTTGTGTTATGATGAAATATATCTTTCTTTTTTCTTATGTAAGGTCGGGGCAAAATGTGTAACTGACAACATTGTGGTGGTCTTTCTAATACAGATTTTTTTACATTTAATGGCAATGGAACTCATACTTTGTGTCTCACAGCAAGGTGAGAATGAGTAATTTCAGAGATGAGAAGAGGCTGTTTCAAACGATTTGCATGAAACTTTACTCAAGAAAGTGAAGTATCTCAAACTTATCATTTCGAATTCTCTCTTCTCATCTTAGTAACCTGGAAAGATCGAAGGAAGAGATGGCAGCCTTTCCATCTTCAAGTCAAACGGCGAAAGAGTTGTTGTCTTTTGCAGTAGTATGATCTGGAAACAAGCATTAACATATGTCTCTCTAGGGTGAGAGGCTATAAACAGTGTCTTAGCCAAGGGGGAGGGCCTGAAAGTAATGCCTTTTGAATATTTTCGCCCCTGTGAAATTGTTGATTTAGTAAAAATTGCAAATATAATCATCTGAGCTCACTGCCTCCCTTACTCCTATCCATAGAGGTACTTTCCAGCCACGGGTCTGTTCATGAAGATCACATCTTGTTATCAATTTACAACCAACAGTCTTATTACAAGATCCGACGGACTGCATTGGCTCTCCTCCACTGTTGTATATCTCTATCCGTCTACATACCACTTATTACTAGATAAACATGTCCCAAAGCCATTGTGGGAGAATTTTTTTGTTCATAAACCTTTCTCTTATTATGCAAACATTACAAGAAAATTTGGAGGTGGTATACCAGAACTTTCCCTGCGATCGTATCATGGGCACTAAAAGTGAGTATTCCTCTATGGTTTACGTACACAATGAGGTGTCGAGTACAGAAGCTGGGCTCTAGTTTGTGATGACGTAGTTGACGAAACATCCGCCATCTTGAATTAAGAACGGACTCCGGTGAAAAGAGCAAGAGAACTGATCGTTCGAAGGGAATGTTTTTGAGTGCTATCTGTCTACCGTTTAGAAATACATGAAGGAAAGGAGCCCTACTAAAATCTTTTACTGTGAGACAAGTAGGGGAGCTATTACAAAAATAAAAGAGATAAGCTAAATTTGAAGACCGACATGCCAAAAGGAGATGAGACAAACAGAGATTATGAGATCCTTGGATTAGAAAACTCAGCCACTGAAGGTAGGAGCTCTTAGTCATTTTACTTTTAATGATAACCTATAGTTTTCAATTATAAAGTTGAGAGTAGGTTTCCGTCGTTTTGTGGTAGGTGCCGTTTTGGGGCAGTAGATATTATACGTGTTCATATTTCATCGTGCTTTTGTACGCGTCCAGTAGTTAAGTGTCGCTGGATCACAATTCAACAGAAGAGGTGAGGACCTAGTCACAGATAGTTTACCAAGTAGTACATTGCCGGATATTGCAATTTAAAGCCTTCAATTTGTTGCGTTTAAATGGTGTGGTATTACACACCATGCTGTGCTTATTGGCCTGGCCTATTCCCTGCATTAGTTACTTTACCTGTTCTTCACCTTTCTGCGGCGGTTTCAGAGACACGGGATGTCAACATTATGTAAAGTCACAGGCCTTACCTACGGAAAACAAAAGAGTTCTTAAATGAAATTGTTTCTTTTCTCGGTAAAGTGAAAAGCGTTTGAACTTTTTGTATAAGCTTGTTTTCTGATTGTGGTAAAACTGTAACTCAACTGTAGCTCTAAACATGCATTCTTAGAAGTTGTAAACATAGATTAGAAGATGGCAAATTAACTTGTTCGATGCAAATTGTTGTTTCAATCCCTAAATTAACCATATTATATGTTATACCAAATTTGTTAATAGGTATTTTCAACTTCCTTTGATAGTTTTAGTGGAATTGCTGTGTGGAAAGGCTCATAATTTCATGGTTTTGGATTTACCATATAGAAACTTTGCAGCAAAATTAAAATCATCACTGATTTAAAAAAATAAGGCCTTTAAATCACTAACTTTTCATAAAAACAGCATATATATATATATATATATATATATATGTACATATATAGGTAGGCCTATAGTGCACTTATATACATATATATACACATGTATGTCTGTGTAGTATTATTGTATAACAACTAGCATAGCATAATCCCCCATATGTATTTAGCATCTAGATAGCACTACAAAATGTTCTTTTTTTGAGATGTCCAGCTATGGTAGCTAAAATATGGACATTGTGTTGCACCTACTTGGTATTAGGATTGTCTTCCTTTGTTGCCCGATTGCAACAAGGATTGTTAAAGCATATATATGGAGTTTCTGCCAGAGAATAATGTTCTTTTTCTGTTTGATTATTGTCCATGTCATGCCGTTGATACTCTACATAGGTTAAGAGTAACAAATTAATGTCTGGTTCATGTGAAGTATGCTTAGGCTGCTTTTTCGTTTTTATTTATTTTTATTCCTTTACATATGTTATATATTTAAAGAAATTTCTTTTTTAATTGTAGCACAAGATTGTGAACTTATGATTTACTACCCTAGGTATTAGCTTATATCATACCTATAACCATTAAAGACAGTTTGATCATTTTTTTTTTCATTTGCAGAGGATGTGAGAAGATCATTCATGAAGCTTGCACTGAAGTTTCACCCAGACCTGCATACAAGGGTAAATTTATTTAGATATTGTTCAATCTGTAATATAGTGTAACAATAGTAGCCACCTGCAAGGGTCTGGCCATGTTTTGGCACTTCAACTACCAAGTAGTTATCTTTCAATTTACTAATATCATTCATTGTATCCATAACAACTAGCTGTGAGTATTCATGATCAGTTAGCCTCAGTTTTGAAGTAGGATTTGTAGGTATTAGTTGATAATTGTTATATACAGTCACCAAATAATTGTGTGAACTTCATACTCATACATACAACTCATACTAAAAGGGCAACACAGCTTTGTGATCAGTGTGGGTTTTTAAGAGCACATGTCCACGGTAAGTGCTACCAGACTTCTATGTGAGTTCTATCACTATCATTGCAATAGATATGTACAGTTTCTATCAGTACAGGTATAGGGAGCCCAGGGGGATGTGTTGTAGTAAAATCTAATATGTCATAAGGATGGTTATGAAACATCTGCACCTTAACAGTGTACATTAAGTTTGAGAAAACTAGAGCCAAGAACATGATATAATAAGTTTCCCTATTATTTGGGTTGTCCATATTTTCTGATATCAGTGTTCATAATGTAAGATTAATTAGGACCATGCTTCTTTGATTCCTTAGTCACACTTGAAACATACATATTTGGTTTAAACATGTATATATGTATGTCTGGTATGCCAAACTAGGTGCTTGGATTTCATGATTATTTCATTTTAGTGAATATTTGAGAGAAGTTTCTTATCTCCAACTGGAGAAGTGGAGTCATTGTTTTATTTCAACACTGTCTTCTTGATCCATGACAGTAAATGTATTGAAATGGTGCCCCTTTTAGTCTTTTCATCTTCCTACATATATAATTTATTGATAACATTGTTTCATTCATAGTGATTCAAAAAGACGGCAAACAAGTTTATGCATGACAAGTTTATTTTTCTGTCAAAGCTTTCAGTCAGCTGCTGTCAATATTGTATAACAACATACAATGAAATAGAAATCTTTGCATCTATAGTTAGATGACAATAATTTGCATGCCTATTTAGAAACACATTTACAAAAAATCTATCATGTCTTACTTTTGTCTTAAAATTGTATCTATAGTGGATGAAATTTATTTTTAAGACATCAATATCAGGGTCAATAAAACTTTAAAAATTAATTGCCCAGAAAATAGTCTAATTTTTAGAAACAGCACTGCGCTGTACAACAATTGCAACTCCTCTTGAAAACAAAACCAGAAATATGTAGATAGGCGAAAGTAACTAAAATGGTATGTGGCCTTACGTTACATGGTGGTTTAATTGAAATATAAGTATCAATGTGGCTTTCATTTCAAATCATGGCATAGTCAGCATTCTTCCATTTGTTAAAGTATACATAGTTTTCAGGACACAAAGTTGAGGTCTTGACAAGTGTAAGTATGTATGAAAGGGAATCAACTTTTATTTACACATTTTTATGCAAGACAGGAATATCCACTCATGTTCTGAACTGTGTGTTAGTGTCTGATACATTATTGAAAAAGATTGATGTTCCCAGGTATACAATTGCAATTAAAATATATTGAAAGTGTGTTTGTTGTCATAGGAAATTTTCCTGAGAACAATTTTCTCTGTGTGCTGCATCTTGACAGAATATAGATCAAAGCCTCTTGTAGAATGTGATTCCTTCTTCTCTTGCAAGCTCATAGGACCCTTTCTGTGCTATTTCATATATTTCGGGCATTTTTATTGTGGATAGTTTAGTAATATAATTTTGTTTATATTGATATCTATAGAGTAGTATATGTATTTGTCAATAAAATTATATATTACAAATCAAAGATGAAAGTGATGATTTGATTATATATATGATAATCTGTCTGCAGATTGAGTATATATACATTTATCTATGGGCCGGAATGTTTCGTTGCATCTAAATAGATGTTATTAACTCATTAAAGTATTCAATTTATTTGATGTTTCCTTGTTATACTTTTTTGTTAAAAAAATTCTTACAGTAGTTTGGAATAGATAATATTGAGAGATTAAGAAAATTGTGTATTTTAAGGAGTTAATATAGCAATGATTTACTGATTACAGGTATGTGATCTGAGGTAAATTTTACAGGCTCTCATTTGAATTCAATAAGATTTAGCAATATGAAAGTAATTCTGAAACACAGTTTTGCCTAATAAATGGATCCAACATTTGTATATACTTAATTCACTAATACGTAACAAGTGAGCTTTGAAGGTTGGTTGCTGGCAGTTAAATGTTGCTACTTGTATTTTAGAGATTTTCAGTTTTATCTTCTCATGTTTTAATTTTATTGTTACATTTCAGCCGCATTGTGATGATGTGTCAAAGTCAAAATATCATGAAGTGTGTCAAGCATTTGCAAGAATAATGACAGGTAGATTATTGATATATACACTACATAGTGCATAACTCGGCAAGCATGATATGAGGAGGTAACTTTCATTTAACAGTACCCAGTATGTATATAAGTAACCTTAAGCATGTAGTTTTATTTAAATATGGCTCCACTGAATATTCCTTAAAATGCCATGATCTGTTTGATTTTGGTTGAAGAAAATTTGCTGACTCAGGTGATTTAAAGGTAGACAATTTCCCATTACCTCCCTTGCTCTTGTTCATAACATGCAGTAGATTTTCATTTGTCACAGCAGTTCTCCATGTAACATATATACGGTATATAAAAGCTCCATAGATGTGGTTGTATTCTCCACATTAACTCGTTAGTGTTTTTGGCTTTGCTGTTGTTGAGTATGTATCTGACCTGGTGAAGAAATAAGAAGCTGTATTGCTATTGGATAGAACTATTGGTGACCATGGATAACTGTTAAAGATGATTGAATTGTTTTATATTTATGTTTTTCTGCTTATAATATCTTTATTTCTCATTAATTCTTGAAAGAGTAAGGTGTTTGTGGGGTGGGATAATCGGTAGATTGTAATGAGGAAGAAGGAATGTTAGTCCACTGAATATAAGCAACTGACTGAATGACTGATTGGTCAAATTATTTGGTCTGCTATAATCATCACTTGTACCAGATCCACCACCCTAGTGGCTGCTTCCATCGGTGGTTTTGATTAGGTGCTTTGGAAGTGTCAACTTCTGCACATGTGGCACCCACCAAACTCCAATCACAGACACATATAGACACATATGTGCTCACATACACAATAAGAATACATAAAACACATTTAGGTACAAGCAAACAAATGAATTTACTATTTTGCCTAAGAAAGTGATCACTTAAGAGCTGAAATAACCTTCATGATTGTTAAAATGCTTTCACCACCTCCATTCTGTTACCAACACTTGTATTTGTTGAATGTGTGCGTTTTTTGTCCAAATGATGTTGTTTGGCACCAAGAGTCACCATGCATTTGTACTGATCAGATGCCCCAGGAACAAAATCAACAACAGTTTTAGTTTGCTATTATAAGGAACTCAGAGAACATTGATACACAAAATGTTCTAAATGGGATACTACTTGCTAGATCAGACATCCTGGCAATATAGAACGAAGTTTCACCTCTTTTATCAAACAATATCTATAAGAAGACACCATCACTGTTAATAATATGAAGAAGGTAGCATAAATACCATGCTGCTTTACTTTCCAATCAAGTTTATTCCAATTATTGAGGGTGCGCATATTTTTAATGAACTGACCCATGCCTTGGCATTTATATGCTGTTGGTGAGGCCAACAATATCAGCTTTTTGAGAAATCATTCATAATCATTCATTTTTAAGTCAAATGTGAATTCCTTTCTTTTATGTTAGTTGTTCCATTCCCTCTCTCTCTTACTATCTATATTGTTTACCTCTATTCTATTCCATACAATTAGTGGCTTCTGTTAGCCTTGTATGGCACTACACCTATTAAAAAAAGTAAAATAATAGAGATTGCTTGGTGAAGAACCTTTACCTTTACCCTTGGTTGACCTGTACAATTATGTATCTGAAAATCAAATTTGTATATTTATACATGTATACTGTTTTGAAGTTTCTACTTTTAGCCATAAATTTTATCTTGTGTCATACATACTGAAACCATTTAATCATTAGCATTATAAGTGTTTGAGGATGCCTAGGGTCACGTAAAGTGAAAGATGCTTGACTTTCAGTGCATTTATTTAACAACCAATGTTCGAAAGTTAAATTATTTCTTTTTACCTGAGTAATACTGGCATGTGTGTCAAACCATTTTCTTTC